>RCWM02000891.1:0-290000 GCA_003667255.2 Euschistus heros
TGTTAAATATAGTTACCTTTATGGTAACTATACGAAATAAAACACACTTTAGTTCACATTCACAAAACAATTTATTAATGAGCAGAGCACGTGATACATTGTTTACAATAATCGAACAAGTTAACTAAAAGTAAGGAGGTAATCCACAGTCGTACCAACTCACTATCTTTGACACCCCCTCTCAATTAGATGTAGTTACTACATATTAAATAACTTGTACATAAATACACGAGTTGACATTGGTTACAATGCAAGTCAAGTCACATACTTAAAACTACAAACTGAATACTGACCCTAGTCCATACATCTAATTGAATAATTACACACATTTATTTCCACACATTTAAATGAACTGAAATATGAAACAGTTGAGAAAACATAAAAAAAAATTTTAATACTAATTAATTAAAAGAAATAACAAATATATTTATATAATCAGTTAAGCAAATAACTTCTAAACGATTGAAATTTTTCAGCTCCTAGAGCTTTGGTAAAAAGATCAGCAATATTATTCTTAGAACTAACATATTCAATTTTTATTACATTATTTATACATAGATGTTTGATAAAATGAAATTTAATTTCTATATGTTTTCCTCGTTTAGTATTGGAAAAGGTATTTGCTAAAGATATTGCACTAGCATTATCTATTTTAAGAGTTGCTTTCATTTCATCAAGCTCTTGCATTTTATCATTTAGCACATTTTTAAAATTTAATACACTTTCACATATCACTTCACTGCTTGGCCTATTCACTAGGCTCAGATCACCTAACACACCACGAAGATTGACCAATTCTTGAGCAGCAAAACCAGCAGCAATATATTCAGCCTCCATCGTAGACTGGGCAACACATCCTTGCTTCTTCGAATACCATGAGATAGGATTTCCAGCATGAAAACACACAAATCCGCTGACACTTTTTCTTGAGTCATTCTGATCAGCTCCCCAGTCTGCATCACTCAAACCTTCTAAGCTTCCTTTGCCTTTAATAATAGGAAGCCCAAGATCTTTCGAAGAATTTAAATATCGTAGAACTCTTAAACCAGCTTTCCATGTCTGACTTGTTGGCTTGTCCAAATATCTACTTAAATATGACACAGAGAATGCAATGTCTGGTCTTGTTGTTATTGACAGGTACATTGGACTACAGATCAGTCTCCTATATGGCACATCCCTAATAATATCCTGACTTTCATCTACTTTGAAATTAACTTCCATCGGCGTTGATATCGCTCTACACATCTCCATTCCAAACTCTTTCAACAAACGTTCAATCATTTTAGTCTGAGATAAGTGTAATCCATTTCCTGTATGTTTAATGTCCATTCCTAAAAACGATCTTGGAAAACCTAAATTTTTGATGTTAAAATTCTTCTGCAGATCCAATAATAATGAATTCACATTTTCTTCTGTCCCAGCCAGTATTGCATCGTCTACGAACAGAACCATGTAAATATTATCTTTGTAGTAGAGACAATAATCATGATCTGATCGATTAAATCCAAGATTTTTCATCACATTAGAAAATTTATTGTTCCAACATTTTGGAGCGGAAGGGAGGCCATAAAGTGATCTATTAAGAATAAGAGTACTTTCTTGGCATTCTACTCCTTTAGGTGTTTTAATATAGACCTCAGAGTCCAAATCTCCATTCAAAAAGGCGGTGGGAACATCAATTTGAGTTAAAATCCAGTTACACTGGACTGCTACTGACAACAGAAGTCGAACAGTAGGGATCCTACATACAGGTGCATAGAAAAACTCCCATTCTTCTTGAGGAACTTGAAAACCACGAGCCACAAGCCTAGCTTTCTTCGTGCCATCTTCTTTGATTTTAAACACCCAACGTGTTTCTATAGCTTTCGTTCCTTCAGGTAATTTTGCAGGGGTCCATGTTTTGAGTTTCTCGTGCGACTCCAATTCCGAATTTATTGCGCTTTTCCATTCTTCTGATTCTACAGCCTGCTCGAATGTCTTCGGTTCTTCATCGGTTGACGATAGAAAACAGTATGCTGTGTACAGCTCGTAGTCATCCAAATATCCCGGTTTCTTGTTTCTTCTTTTTGAGGTAGTTATCTCCTCTTGAGCATTGGTATGTGTCAAACTTTCTTGCAAATTATTCTCCACCACATGTTCACTGTCTTCGTCAGTTTCTACAATCTTATTTTCTTCGTCAATAGTCATAATTGGATTATTAGCATGGATTGGCTCTACACTCTGTTGAGAATTGTCTTCAGCTGCATTTTTATCTTTGTATTCCATTATAGACTCATCAAATCTTACATCTCGTGACTTAATTATTTTTCTTTGTTGTGGCAGCCACAACCTATAGCCACCTCCACAGTAACCAACCATTACCGCACGAACTGCTCGGGGCTCTAACTTCCCAGGCTTGGGTGTCAATGTATGCCATGCTCGACAGCCGAATATTTTCAATTTGGATAGATCATTTCGTCCATTCCACAGATCCGAGGGAGTTTTACCTTTAGGTAAAACTGAGGTTGGAGATCTATTTGTCTCATAGACTGTACATTTTAATGCTTCGATTAAGAATTTTTGCCCTTTGAAATTAAGACTCAACTCACCCTTTTCATTTGCAGTCAAAAGCCGGCCATCCGCTTGAACAATTTTCACTGTGGATTCTAATTTTGTGATGTTCTTCATGAAACGTTTTAGTTCTCCCTTGACAAAATGATTTGAAGCGCCACTGTCATAGATAAAAGATTTTTCTTCGAGGATCATGCTTGAATTACAAGTCTCAGTTGTCAATAAATTAATTTCACCCTCACTTTGTGCATGATTTGCATGACTATTCTTATCTGATGAATTTTCTCTATGATTCTGCTTTGAAAAGAAATTACCACCCCAGTTCCTCCTGGTTCGATTGTGAGAATTGTATCGCCATCTGCTTTGTACACGTCCCCTGGTTTGGCCTCGCCCCCTAAAATTTTTAGGACAATTTGCTTGGAAGTGTGAATTATCCCCACATCGAAAGCAACCATTATTGTAGGCTTTAAGACCTGTCTCAGAAGTATCTTGACACTTAATTTTCAATTCATGGTCCAAAAGACGTGCTTTTACAAAGTCCATTTTAATGTTTTCAACTGTTTCTAAAGCAGTTACCACTGTATTGTAATCTTCAGGAAGTGAAAGAAGCAAATGACATATTTTGTCACTTTCGTCCAATGTAGAACCTAAATCATTCAGTTCTCTGATAATTTTATCAAAATTCAGAAAATGGTCTTCCAGATTCTCATATCTTTCACTTTTTAAATTTACAAGTTTTCTCCATAATGTTAATTTAGAAAAAGAACTAGACCTGGCAAATACATCCTTTAATGCTTGAAGCATTTGTTTTGATGTTTGGCAATCTTGAATAATGTCAAGATGTTTATCGGATAGTCCTTGAATGATAATTGCTTTACCTTTTGCATCATTAACAAGAAAAGTTTTCTTTTCCGTCGCCTCCGTTGGTAGGTCTTTTTCAATCACCTCAGCTAACTGTTCCTTTTCAAGGATTGCCTTGATTCTAAACTTCCAATTTGAGAAATTATTCGACGAAAGCAAAGGGACAGTAAACACCGACATTTTTAAACACGAGACACGAGGGCCGTTATTGATCGATTTTCACGCACGTTTGAGTTCTGGGCCCATAACCTGTTAAATATAGTTACCTTTATGGTAACTATACGAAATAAAACACACTTTAGTTCACATTCACAAAACAATTTATTAATGAGCAGAGCACGTGATACATTGTTTACAATAATCGAACAAGTTAACTAAAAGTAAGGAGGTAATCCACAGTCGTACCAACTCACTATCTTTGACAGTAACCAATGTTCAGCATTCGTCAGGACTTATAACATTTAAAGTTCCGGAATCGAAAGTAATATCAGAATATAAAACTATTATACATTTTTTAGACTTATCGAAATTAGTTGATGAATTAAGTAGACTTAGGTTTGCCCTAAAACCCAAAAATAATACAGTTGCACAAGAAATGGCTTTTAAACAATTAAATTTCCTCACGGATAAAATCAACAATATAATACCCAGAGGTAACAGAACCAGGCGTGGAATAATAAATGGCTTAGGCAGCGCTATCAGCTGGCTTACTGGCAACATGGATGTGGAAGACAAAGCCCACTACGATAAAATAATTGAAACTTTAGAACATAACAACTATCGAATGGAGCATAACATTGCCAGTGAAATAAAAATTAGTAAACAATTAACAGAAACTTTTGAAAAAGATGTTAAGTTATTAAATAAAAATAATGCTAAATTAAGTGAAGTCACCAATACAATGGACAGACTACAGACAACAATGTATTATAACGAACTATATAATGTTCTTACTTATTTAACTATTCAAGTAATTGACATAGAAAATTCTTTGGAAATGTGCAGAATGGGAATCCCTCATTCTAACATAATTAAACAGACAGATATTGATGATAAGACCCTAATTTCAAATGATTTAGAAACTACCTGGCTGACTAGCAAAATCTCTTGTACAATCAGACAAAATATAATTCATTATATAATATCAATACCAATACTATCTCAAGTCTATAATACGATATATCTTTTATCAGTCCCGATTAAGGACAACAATCAAGTTATAACTACCCTAGTTAAGCATAATCTTATATTGTATAATATTCATGAAATGTTCACTGCTAATTGTACTTTTATTAAAACTAATTACTATTGTACTAACCTTAGGATAATTAATGACACTTGTATCTTTAGCGCTTTAAGGAATAATCTTTCACAATGTATTTCTACTAATATTATAAATCCTTCTCCTATTATTAAATATATTGACATTATTGATGTTTATTTAACTTTTGATATATCTTATGTAATCATATCCAGCAATGGAACTTTTCCTGTTAATTTACCAACTACTTCTATTATTAAGTTAGATAATAAGGAAATTATTGTAAACCAAACTAGAAAATATTATATAAATTCTGATACTTTATCTATTAATCATAAGCTCACTAATTTTAAAATATTAAATATTATATTTGACAAAATAGATGTACCTGTAATATCACATGAAGAGTTTGAAACCTTAGAAACTAGTTATCACCCAATATTGTATTCTACCCCATTATTGCTTGTATATATTACCATCTCCTATTTTATTGTAATTCATTTAATTCAACTATATTATAAGGTATTGAAAATTTGTAAAAACAGAGGATTTCCAAGCCCACCTGTAAATCTCCCTCTTGTCCAAAATGACCCAATTTTCTCTCAGAGTTCGAATTTTCAGAAGGGAGGAGTTATGAACCCACCTAGTCCTCAGATACCTCTTAGTCAGCATTCTCAGAGATCTAGTATATATATTCCTCAGATCTAGGAGAGAGCAATCAGTTCAATCAGTTCAGTCATAGCCTTTGTACATAGTTGTTTTCAGTTTAAGATCTATTTGTAAGTTTGCTTTAAATAAAGTTTTTAAAAAGTGAATTAGTGGTTCCAGTTATTTATTTGAATATTGAAGATTTATTAAATAGACTAAAGGGATCGAAAATATTTTCCACCATAGACCTCGCGTCGGGATTTCACCAAATTGAAATGGATAAAGATTCAATAGCTAAAACCGCGTTTTCCACCGAAAATGGACATTTTGAGTTTTTGCGTATGCCTTTTGGCTTGTGTAATGCACCCCCAACCTTTCAGAGAGCGATGACGATGATGATACAAAATATCCCCAATTCTATGATTTACATCGACGATATAATAGCCTACTCAAAAAAAAAAAAAGGAACATTTAAAAGATTTAAAAAGAGTATTTGAAGCCCTAAAAGAACATAACCTATCAATACAATTAGATAAAACGGAATTTTTTAAAACAGAATTAAACTTTTTAGGCTACATCGTAACCCCAGACGGATTAAAAACAGACGAGAAAAAGATAGAAGCAATTTTAAATTTCCCCGTTCCGCGTAATGAAAAGACGACGAGACAATTTTTGGGCATGACGGGGTACTATAGAAAGTTTATTAAAAATCACGCAAAAATTACCAGACCGATTTCTAATTCTTTAAAAACTAAAATTTATGGCACGAAGGAAATTAAGGATGCATGTCAAACCCTAACGGAAATTATGAGTAACACACCAATTTTAAATTATCCGGATTGGGAACGGCCATTTATATTAACAACAGATGCCAGTAATAAAGCCATCGGAGCCGTGCTCTCACAAAAAGACGAAAATGAAATAGAACACCCAGTAGCATTCGCGTCCCGAGTATTACAAAATGCGGAATTAAATTATAGTTCAATAGAAAAAGAATTACTAGCGGTAGTATGGGCAACCCAACACTTTAAGCCTTATTTATACGGTACAAAATTTCTTTTATGCACGGACCATAAACCTTTAACGTGGATTTTTTCAATGAAAAATGGTAACACGCGCATAATGAAGTGGGTTTGGAAATTACAAGAATTAGAATTCGAAGTTAAACACATTCAGGGAAAAACAAATTACGTGGCCGATGCACTTTCCAGGGGAAGCGACGAATTGAATCATAATAGCGACGTGGAGGAAATGGATGTCGAACAGTTATTAAATCAGGAAATAGCGGACGAAAACAATTCCGAGTATGACGCGATAATTTTGGTTATTATCCAAAATAATAGTCATATCTAAAAAGTTTATTATGTTCTTTATAGATTTTTCTATGGTAAACTCTATTTTATTATTGAATTCATTATATGTATGTAATAGATTATCGATTTGATTATTTTTAATTATAATGAATAAATCATCAATGTATTTATGTAATTCTAATGATTTATTATTTAGTTTATTTAAACATTCATCGATTAGATAGTCCAACCATATTCCACTGAAATTCGCACTAAGGTAAGAGCCCATTGGTACTCCATCTAATTGCCTGTAAAATTGTTCATTGTACATGAAATAATTATTATGTAAACATAATTTTAGTCCTTCCATGTATAGTTTTTTGTTTTTTATTGTGGTATATGATTCAATATCATTCCATTTTTCATTGATGACTTTTAAACAAGTATCTATCAGTATATTGGTGAATAAATTTTTTATACCAAGGCTAATAAGATTGATTAAATCATTTGGTTTTAATATAGATAAATGTTTCCTTCAATCTATTGAATTTTTTACATCATAGTTGTTGTTATTGTTGAGATGTAATAATGTTTTATTAAAATAGATAGTTTTTCTATAGGGCCATATTTTCCATTTATTACCAGTCTTAAATTATGGTTAGCTTTGTGTAATTTTATTGGTCCATGAGCTACCAGTGTGGTGAAAGTGTTAGGTGCTATATTATTTTTTTTTTTTTTTTGTCATGAATCCAGATTTTTCTAAATTATTTAGGTATTTAATGATATTTTTGGCTAAATTATTTCCCGGATCTGTTCTTATTGTTCTATAAATATTTTTATCATTAAGTAAGTTAATAATTTTGTTATAATATTCTTCTTTTTCCATTATGGCTAATTGTTTAGTTTTATCAGATCTTACGTATATAATGTTTGGATTCTCTTTCATAAGTAGATTTAAATGATTAATGTCTTTATTAATAATGAAATCCAATGCCGTAAAATTATTTCTATTTTTATATTTATCTATATAACTGTTGAGTGATATTTTAGTGTTATTCCTTAAACAGTTTTTGTGGTTATCTGTGGTATTATCATTGTCTATGATGGTTTCTAAATCTGCAATTAGTCTAATTATTTCTTTGTTAAGTTTGTACTTGTTGATATTAATATTTAAGCAAACATTAGCCCCTAATGATAAAATGTTTAATATATTAATTGGAATATTTACTTTAGTCTTATTAATAACTGTATTGCTCATGTATAATCATTGATATTTAAATTCTTTCCACGTGTTATTGTATGTTTTAAATCATGTTTTTTATGTTTAACGTTTTAAATTGTTATGTTTAATGTTAATTCAATCAATCCTTCTTTATACAATTAAACAATTAATTTTAATACTAGTTCTACCAGTGGTAAAATAATATGCAGTAGTGATTGCAATTTTTTTTTTTTTTTAATATTTACGTAATAACTGTTACGTTTACCATGAATTAGCAATACTGTTGTTTCATGTCTGAAAATCAAATTAGTTTTTTTTGTTTTTTTTACTTCACATCTTTATTATTTTTAAACGATGGGACAAATTTAAAATATAATGTTAAGGCAATTATAAGCATTTTCCTTATTTCTCATTATCTATTTTTTTAACCTTTTTTTTTTTGTAATCAGGTACTTAGTCATTTGTTTTTGTAACATCTGTTCTTTTTTATACTCTCACTAGTGAACTTGTCTCCACCACGCTATTGTCTCCTAGTTAATAGTATATGAGTAAAGTTTCGGTTCTCTATCAGTTAAGTGGTTTAAACATTTGAAATTTGGTCCGACGTCAGTCGTCAACATTTCGCGGCGTCAGAGATCTCGTCGCCGCGATTTTGTAACCAGGAAGCGGCTAAATTCTCCTAGAGAAGACACGAAGTCCGGTGAGTGGAATTTTACTCATCTTCTTATGCCACAAACCAGTTTAAAAATTCATTCTTTTTTTTCTAATTATACAGTCCACATTTGCTCAATATAATATATATTTCTTTTAGTCAAGCTATCTGAAAAGCCCCTACATATTTTTGGTCCTCCGGGCCGGATAAAATTTCGAATGTTTAAACCACACAAAGTATGTTTAGAGTATTTCTTGAACTATAAGGTTAATTATTGCCCCCGAATAAAATTAATTACTTAATTTATTAATTTTTCTTTCTTAAATTCACAAACGGCGTCGGTTTTAGGTAGCCATTTTGATTTATTTTACGAAACATTCGTTAGAATCCACAGCCTTACATAGTATAGCCACTGCTACCTTAAAATTATCTATTGTAACCTTACAAAGATACATTGTAAATTGTAACCTTATCAAACCTATTCATTTTACGTTCTTTGCATTTTTCTTTATTTTGATCATATTATCAATCGAAAATTCTGATTTTCTTTGCTTTTTGTTTGTATTTGTTTCTATTTTACAATTTTATTCACGCTTTTGATTTTCGATTTCTTTTCGGATCGAAACCTTTTTGAATCCCATTAATACAGTTATCCTTGGCTTTGTTTTAATATATTTATTTTCCTATTCACTTGTTGTTTACTTATTTATTTTGATTTTATTACATTTGTCACTTTTCGTTACCGGTTTTCAATTGTAATTCGAATTATAACCTTTCTGATTTAATTAATTTGAATTTTCATATTACATTTCAGCTGCCCCCATATTTAATTATTTACTTTAACGATGGATCAAAAAACTCGCGAAAAAATATTAAAGGCTTTGAAAATCGCTGAAACCAAACGTCAAAACATTTTTGCCGACATCACCAAATCATGGGATGAGATAAAGAATTCGACCGTATCTGATATAGATCTTGTTCGCTCGTATTATGATGATTCATTATTCCTCCAAAAGAAGTTCCAAACACTAACTGATGAAATTATTGAATTAAATTACAACCTTGACCCCGATGATACCGTTCAAAAACTACACACGTTTCATCCTCGTTTCGAACCATTCTATTCACAATTCAAGCCAAATACCATAAGTTAAAAAAACAAGAACCTGCTCCCTTGATAAAAAATGAAAACATACAATCAACTAATAATGAACCACCCAAAATTACCCAGCACATGCCTCCCATTACCATTCCTACATTTACCGGCAATATTGAAAAGTGGAGCGAATTTTTCTCAATTTTTAATTCTCTTGTCCATGAGAATTCTCAATTGATAAACATTCAGAAGTTCCATTATTTACGTACATCGGTCTCCCATGAAGCTCTGGCTGTTATTGAAAATTTTCAGTTAACAGCTGAAAATTACCCCTTGGCTTACCAAGCTCTTGTAAACCGATATCAAAGCACTCGCCGTATCGCCACCACATATTTGAATAAAATTTTGGACTATAAGTGCTCCACCACGCACTCGTTGAGTGCTCTAAAAACGTTCATTCAAGTCCATCAAAACTCAATTGAAGCCATCAAAGCTTTGAAGGTTGGCGATTTAGCAAACTTTTTGTTATTATCATTATCCCTCAGGAATTTAGATTCAAGAACTGCAAGAGCTTTCGAAGAAAAGCAAGCCGACACAGCGATCCCATCTCATGATAAACTGTTAGAGTTCGTGGAGCATCAAATAAAAACTATAGAAATTTCATCAACCCACAACCCTGCCAGCAGCTCCTCATCTCCGAATAAACCTCAATCTCATGGCACTTCTAAATTATCCTTTATTGTAGCCAACAATGAAAAAAAAGCCTCCACACAAATCTTTTCCAAATGCTTATTTTGTCATAAGGGTCACTCCTTATCTTCGTGTCCCACCTTTTTTCCAGTGTCAAGGGAAGAAAAGATTTCCTTTCTCCGCACCCATAGAAGGTGTTTCAATTGCTTTGGTTCACACCTGAAAGCCGATTGCCCCTCGATGGCATCATGCCGTAGATGCTCATCCAGGAATCATCACACGCTGATACATCCTGATCGCTCAAATGATTCCTCGCTTCCACTTAAGCCTAATGCCAACGATCCCATTCATTCATTACATGAAAAGACCGAGCCAACTACTGCTAATGCTCTTGTTTCCTGTAGTTGCACTCCTTCAACTCCCAAAATAGCTCCAGCTTCTGTTGTTAACATGCTAGGTACCTTTCGAACTCGCATCCATAATAACTCTCTTGGTTATGTACCAATACGAGGGGTCATTGAACCTGGCTCCCAAATATCATTTATTTCTCAAAGTTTGGCTCGGCTTAAAGTAAATCGTGCTCCCATTTCGGTAAGTGGAATAGGCGGTTCGCTGTCCACCTCACCTGGCACCGTATCGTGCAACATAGTCTCCTCATACACGACCCAGCACGTTAGCGCAAATTTGTCGGTGATTCCCAATATCGTCGGGCATTTGCCAACTGTTGAACTGCCTCCTACGATTCCTCAATCGTTCATTCAACTCCAATTAGCTGACCCTACCTTCTACCGACCCGACCAGGTTGAAATTTTACTAGGTGCTGACGTGTACCCACAGTTATTGTCCCCTGAACCTATTATCAAGCACCCGAATGGTCCCGTTGCTGTGAGCACTATATTTGGTTGGACAATTGTTGGTCCCATGAACTCCCAGACTCCCTCATTGAGCATCGCGTCGCTCATTTCTACTCCTGAACTTTCTCAGCAGCTTTCGAAATTCTGGGAAATTGAGCATGTCTATGCACCTGTAATTGAAGATCCCCTCGACACTCTAGCTGAGCAACACTTCCGGGATACTCACCAACGACAGCCAGATGGCCGGTACTCCGTATCCCTGCCTATGAAGCCCGATGCTGCTCCGGTTCAGAGTAATTCTTCCAAATCATACGCTTCCTTGTTAAATTTGCAAAGACGGTTAGCTAAACCCCTGAGCTTGCTTCAGAATACCATAATTTCATGCAGGATTACGCCCAGCTCGAACACATGTCCAAGGCTTCCACGCCTTCTGCGTACATCATTCCGCATCATGTGGTAACCAAAATTACCAATCAGGGTAGCAAATTGCGTGTGGTATTTAATGCATCAAGCCCTGATTCTTCTGGCGTTTCTTTAAACGACCGTTTGTTGAAGGGGCCCAAGTTACAATCTGACGTTTCAGCGGTCCTGTTAAATTTTCGGTTCGCTCAAGTTGCCTTGTGCTGTGACATACAAAAGATGTATCGTCAAGTGCTCGTTCACGAACAGGACCGCCACCTGCAACACATTTTTTGGACCCCGGAAAACAATTCGCGAGTCGAAGAGGCGCAGCTGAATACCGTAACATACGGCTTGGCCCCTTCTGCATTCCTGGCCATGCGCGTGCTGCATCAACTTGTAAAGGATGAAGGTTCCGATTTCTGCTTGGCTTCAGTAGCCTTAATGAATCAAACTTATGTCGATGACATAATAACTGGCGCTAATAATGTCCAGTCTGCTAGTTTCCTTCGGTCGCAATTAACCAAATTGCTGAGTTTAGGCAGATTTGAGCTACGCAAATGGTCTATAAGTCACCCTCAAGTTCTTGAGGATCTCCCTGAGGAACATTGCGAATCCCCTTTGGTTCTGAATGACGAGGACAAGTCGTTGAAAAATTTGGGCTTAAATTGGGAACCTTCTGAAGATCTGTTTGTACACAGAGTGATACCCTTCAACGGTAAATGCACCATTTGGTCGCATATCAGTTCGGCTCTCAACCCAGCCGATATGGTTTCTCGAGGGCTGAACCCTAATTTGCTGTCTGAGCCTATTGCGTTGAGCCTCTCCACTTATGTCGGACTTTCAAGCAAGTTGGCCTCCACCGTTTGCCCCACCATCTACTCCCTCAGCTTCTATCCCTGAGTTATCCACTAGACATGTGCTTTTCGCTGCCAATAGTGTCCTTGCTGATCCATATATCATAACTCGTTTCTCCTCATGCTTACGTCTGCAGCGTGTGGTAGCCTGGATGATGCGCTTTGCTCTGAATTACCGTGCGCGTTCAAAATCGAAAACGAACTTTCAAGGTCCACTAATCACCTCCGAAATTGAACAATCTTTTTTGGTAATTGTGCGTCTTGTAGAGGGTTCGCGTTTCACCGAACGAATCCGTCTCATTCTGTCGAATAAACCTGTTCCCTGTTTAGGACATTTGTCTCCTTTCCTCGACGAAGTCGGCATTCTCAGGGTGGGCGGCAGACTTCAGAACTCTGAACTCCCATTTTCGGCTCGCATCCCCGCTTTGCATCCTGATCCTAATGGCAATATCCGGGTGGTGACTCTCCGCACTGCTGACGGCGTCTTTACGCGACCCGTCAACCAAGTCATTCCCTTACCGGAATGACTCCCTCTGAATAATTATTGTACAATTGTATGTTCATTTTGTTTATTTATTTTATTTTTTTTTACTTTTTCTTTCTTCCTTTAACTCTCTTATCCCTTTGATTATCTTTGAAAATGGGAAACAGCTCCCCATTTTGGTGGGCGGTATGTTAAGGCAATTATAAGCATTTTCCTTATTTCTCATTATCTTTTTTTTTAACCTTTTTTTTTTTGTAATCAGGTACTTAGTCATTTGTTTTTGTAACATCTGTTCTTTGTTATACTCTCACTAGTGAACTTGTCTCCACCACGCTATTGTCTCCTAGTTAATAGTATATGAGTAAAGTTTCGGTTCTCTATCAGTTAAGTGGTTTAAACATTTGAAATTTGGTCCGACGTCAGTCGTCAACATTTCGCGGCGTCAGAGATCTCGTCGCCGGGATTTTGTAACCAGGAAGCGGCTAAATTCTCCTAGAGACGACACGAAGTCCGGTGAGTGGAATTTTACTCATCTTCTTATGCCACAAACCAGTTTAAAATTTCATTCTTTTTTTTCTAATTATACAGTCCACATTTGCTCAATATAATATTTATTTCTTTTAGTCAAGCTATCTGAAAAGCCCCTACATATAACATTTATAGAAACAATATAAGCATAGTATCATCCTATCGGATGTTTTAATGCATTCTAGAAGTGTTAAACCAATACTGCTAAAGTAGTTTAATATTCATAAATATTTAATAAATCTAATAGCTTAGTCATATTGATTATATGAGATAGCTTATCCATATAGCTTTGATTTTTCCACTGGTTAATGAAGTGCATATAAAAATTTCAATTACCCTTTTAATAAAAGATACCACGAAAACCTTTAGTTTTAGAGGTGATAAAGTATCAATGAACTATACAAAAAAATAAAAATTAGCAATTTTTTTTTCAAAAATGTTATCTTTGCAGCTATTTTATTTCTAAGATTATCATCTTCAAGTACTTGTGTAATTTATTTTTTCAGCAAAAAAATAAATAAAAAAATAAGTTTGGTGACTGCCCCAAATACTTTGTTAAATTATTTGGCTATATATTTATATTTATATATATATATATATTATTACACAGGTAGTTGAAAATGTAAACTTTTGATTACAGCCGATATTGAATAGGTAACAGATAGGCCAGTAATAGGTATGCTAGAATATCAGTGTAACAGGGTAAACCAGTACGAGTATGGAGAGACGCTGACCTTGAGACAAGTAACAGGTATTTTGTAACAGGTATTTGTAACAGGTATTTTTTTTGGACCAGTATCGGTTGTCCCTGTTACTGAAAAATATCGGTTTAGACCATCTCTACTGGGAACAGTGAGGATAGAATATAATAGAGCTGCCTTCGGCTGGGGCGGGATGTGTCCCTTACCCCCCACTCCTATCGGTCCGTTCCTAGTAGGGATGGGCATAATCGATGATTTTCATAATCGAATGATCCTGTTTCGAATGATTGAGATAATCGAAGAGGAAAAAAAAAAAAAAAAAAAAAAAAAAAAAAAAAAAAAAAAAAAAAAAAAATATTTTTAAATAAATATTATTCTGCCTTTTTATTATAAAAAAAAAAAAAATTATTTTTCCTATCTTCTCTTTCCAATTTTGTCCTTACCATACTACTTTTCATCATAGAAATCTAATTGCAATGATTCCCTGATTCATTTTTATCAATCAGATATGAGTCATCTCTTAATGATTCTACATGGATTATCTGTGGTATTACAAAAACTAGAAATCCTACAAGTTTTTTTTTTTATTTAGTTTTCCCAACACTTGAGAAGTTAGCGATGAAAGGAATAGTAAGAATGGAAAATGGATTATTTCCTTTAGCCTCGCTAATAAATGACACCAATCATGGGAAGTTTTATGCACAATAATTATGGAAGATAAACCATTTGTTACCTCATTTTTGTCCAAAATTTATAACTTAAGGCACAATTTAAGAACAGATTACAGATTAATTAAGTGTTTAATATCTGTAAATTATGAAACATAAAATTCATTAAACAAATATTAAAAACGGGAAAGTTTTTTTTTATAGAAAGAAAAACACTAATTTTTCAGTTTTTTATTTAACAAAGTAAAGCATACATACTAGACAATTAACTATAAATAAGGATACACAATATAAAGTTCATAATGATGATAATATATTCTACCAAAGATACATTATATATTAAAAACATATTACAATTCATTAATTGGGACACTTCCATTGGAATTTTTTATATTAAGAGAACAGTTTCATATGTTCAACATTCAGCAGTTCTAAAAACATACACAAAATATAAAACATCAGCACTTTTATAGATTATACAAAAAACATGTTAAGAAGTAGATTGATGGTTGGGGTATGCAGTCAAGAACAAAGTAGTTAAAATTAAATTTTAATTTATAATGCCAAACGTTTCAACTTGCATTGAAAGTCTTCATCAGGGCTAGAATAAATGAAAACAAACAAAAAAGTATATTGTAGTTTTCTTTTATTCTAGCCCTGATGAAGACCTGCAATGCAATTCGAAACGTTGGCATTATAAATTAAAATTTAATTTTAACTGCTTTGTTCTGGACTGCATACCCCGACCAACAACCTACATCTTAGATATATCACACCAATAGTAAAAATACTCAATTATTGCACATTCATCTTCATTTAGTAACTTCTATTTACATTATTAGTTATTTACATAAAGCAGTCACACATATTTTAGGCCTGCTAATAAATGTTATTTGATGTAAAAGGTCTTTGTCATTTTTATAAATTGCACCAATTAGATGAGAACTTATTTTATAATATGATGAAAAGATTTTAAAAAGTCACACACTAAAATTTCTTGAAGAAATCTTTTTATATGTTTCAGAGAGGTCTTCATTCACAAAACTAATTCATAATCACTAAAATAATTTAATACATACTAAAATAAATAAGGTAACACAAAGCAATACAGTTACAAAAAGCAATCAATAACTCAAAAACTCCTAGTAGAAAAATAAGCCACTAAGAAACAATTAAAAATAAAGCAGGAACCACAGAATGAACTAAGAAAGATGGCGGCAGAAAAGGTTTAGATATTAAGGGAGTGAACGTCGAATATATATCAATTCAAGGTCATCATTCGAACTGAGTCCGAAATATGAATGATCACTCGGAGTAATAATCGAATAATCATCCAAAGTCAGTACGAGCGATAATTCAAACTCGTAATCGAATGATAATCGAAGTCAGACCGAGTGATCATTCAAACTCATAATCGAAAGATCGTTCGAAGTCAATACGAGCGATCACTCGAACTTATAATCGAAAGATCATTCGAACTCAGTTCGAAATATGAATGATCACTCGGACTGATAATCGAATGATTTGTGGTAGCCGTTCTAATTTTGCAACCGTTATTTGTAAAGTATCATTCTGACGATTCGTTAGTTCAGGAAATGACCTACAAGAGAGAAAAAGGCGCTGTCTTCAGTTCGAATGATCACTCGTTCTCACAGACCACAATCGATTAATCGATGATTACAATGATCGAATGATGTGATAATCGTCATTCGATTATGCCCATCTCTAGTTCCTAGCTCTTTGCGCTGGGCTAGCAAATTGATAGCGTGATTTGTTTATTTATTTTGTTAGTTTGATCTTTACAAATTGATGAAATGAATATGTGTGTAGCCTTCGGTTGCAGCAATAGCAAAAAAAAGAAAACCTTTGATCATTTATATTATATCATTTATATTATATTACTACATCAGTAATATAAAGCACCCAGTTTTCTATTTTCCAACTGTAATAAATGTTTTCATAGTTTTCCGAAGAATTCAAACTTAAAGGAGTAATGGATCCAGGCAATTGGGAGAGAAAATTGGAAACCATCTAAGTATAGCATTATTTGCAGTCAACATTTTGTTGAATCTGATTTTGATAAATCATCATCTTTCATAACTTATTTTTAAAAGGACACCGTTCCATCGTTTTTCCTGCGTTTCCATCGTATTTGGTGTAAAAAAACACTCAGGTAAAATTCTTGGAATTGTTTTTTTTTGTAATTTTGTATTTATTTTTAAAAAAATTAAAATTTATATTTTAGAAAAGAAGAGTTTTAAACCGTAAACGGACTAACTTATCTCCAGTACCTCCACAACCGGGAGAAAAAAAAGAAAAAGAAACAGATTTAGAAATCCTTGCCGGAAATTCAGAAAAAACCTTCCAAAAACTAAAATCTGCAAGAAAAAATTACGAAACTTGAGGTTGAAACAAAAAAGACTGAAATGTAAAGTAGCAACATTATGAACTATCATTTCTGAATTAGAATATACAAATTTTATTCAATCTGAATATTGTGAAATGCTCAATAATAGTTCTAAAACTTTTTTAATTACTCTTCTACAAAATGTTATTTAAATTTTTAGGATGTGTTGTGAAAAAGCTCAATCACAAATTGAACTGCTAGAATTGTTTGGAGGAGATTACTGAAATATCACATTCGAACAGTTTGTTATCCATAAAAAATCGTGGAGGATTGATGAGGGTTTGTAAAGCCTGTGAAAAAAATAGTAAGGAGAAACAAGACATTTAGGGGCGATATAAATGTATTGTTAAATAAGCTGACTGCAAAAGGTTTACATACGAATTTTTTTGAAGGCAATAATCATTTCTTAATGGGTGAGGAAGATAACCACAACCATTAGCTCCTTCAGAGCATTGGTAACATTTATTTTACTATAAGAATTTAAAAAATTGTCTGAGATAATAATGAAGAAATAGAGAAACAAAAAATGAGATTAAAAATAAAGAAAATTATTCACTTCAAAGGTCAATATAAAATTCATAAATAATTTCTATTCTCATGCTCTCATTAATGTTTTACAATATGGTTCACCTTTCCTATTCCTTCTTTATCTACTATAATTTGTCAAATACCACTCACTAATTTAACATGAAATCTCAGAAACCACCAAACGGATTGGAATAAAATTTGGTAGGTAGCTTCCTCTGGGGCCGTAGGTGCTCGCTAAGAAAGAAGTTTTATAAAATCGGCCTGGATCGTGGCTAATTAGCGAAAAATGCAATCACAATTTTTATTGGGTGAATAATAATAGACTAATAGTCATATTGAGATAAGCTAAGTTAAAAAAATAGGTTAGATGCTTAAGCCGCACACTTTGACCACAAATTAAGTTCCTAATAGTTGTAAACAAACAAAAATATGATCGATGTCGAAACCCTATTGTATGGTACTTTCTGAGGTGTCTGCAGAGGTGTACCCTTACAAGGGTAGAAGCTATTAGAAGCTATTAAAAGACTTATGTTAAAGAGGGGGTTAAAAGAAGTATGTTCTCTGATGATGACGTGTAAGGCCAGTTCGATGTTCATGGGTACAGTATTAACATGCCTCAGTGTGACCCAAACACTAATACACCAATTAAGAAAACTGTGTCTGCAGCTGATTTTTACGCCTAGATGTTGATGGAGAGAGGAGGTGAAGAACCTTATTTACTTTAATTTCTTAATGTCCTCATATGTTTGATATGTACTAAAAAATAGAAACAGAAAGACTAAAGTTAATTCGAAAAAATCAAAAACGTTGAGAAGTTGAGACTATATTCACTTAAAGTATGCCATAAGAAAAGCTGATGGTCTGGTATCAGACCTGGGTAAGATGGTAGAGCTGCTTCAAATATTCGCTGGAGGAGAGGTAAAATAATATAAAATTAACTTTTGCAAATTTTCAAATTTGCTGATTGAAATTATTCTAAGAATGGAATTCTTTTGGTTTATTTAAGTAATAATAATTATCAACGTTAAGCTTAACTTTTACTAATTTAAGTTGGCCTAAATCCTAATGATATTAAACCGTAGCGGAGCAGGGTACTTTCAGCTAGTTAATTATGAAAATGAAAAATATAATATAATAATAGAAGGGTAGAAAACAATTACTATGGGTAGAAAAATTACAATTATGATTATATTACAAAAAATACAGAAATGAGTTAAATTCAGTGCTCCGTAGCAGACATAGCGACAATAACTACTCATTTAAATGAATTATATTCCATCATTAATTATATCACCTTAAGGATCTTAATAAGTTTTGTGAATTAGGAATATTACACTCTAGTATGCTAACCAAAAGTGATATTTCATATTTATTAAAACGAAATATATCTTTAATATCTAATGATTTGGAAACATGGAAAATTAGTAAAACAAGACGTTCAATCAAAAATAATATTATTCATTATTTTATAACGATTCCACTGGAAAACAAAATGTATAGTACTATGTACCTTCTTCCCATTCCTGTGTCACACAACAATATGTTAGTAACAACATTAAATCCTTATAACCTTGTATTGTTAGATAAGAATAAAACTCTTACAGGTAATTGTACATGTATAAACACATATTATTATTGTATAAATGTAAAAGAACTGAACAATAGTTGTATTTTAAATTTACTTAAAAATAATTTTAAACATTTTGTCACATCTAGTATTAAGGTACAATCTTTTATTAAGTATATGGTAAATGTTCGGATCGGCGACACCACTAAACTGGCTTGACCTGCGCTACACCCAGCGAGGAGATATACAATAGAGCAGTCATGAGTGGAGTGGGGGTGGGATTCGTTCCCCCTCCACTACGCCACCTAAATTTCCGAAGCGTACTTTCCGTGTGTGCTGCTTAATTTGCTTGAAGTTACAAGTGTTTACTTTTAATTTCATACTTTTTACGTAAACCTGTTCTCGTTGAGTTTTTATTTTGTTTATGAATCCATTCCACATTAAGTATGCCTTTTTGTGCTGCAATTGGATGTAAGAACAACAAGACTGGGACTATAAATGATAAGAAGCTTAGCTTTCATAGGTAAATACCTAATGCTAAATTCTTTCATTGTACCTAGTCAAATTTAGTTCGCGATGGTGTTATATGCAATTATTTTTTTATAATAAACTCCACGTCAAAAGTATCGCAATACTTTGAAATATTTGAATTTTACAAAAAAACGTATTTTTACAATTTCGACTTTTAATTTTTTAATTTATATTTAATAAGACATATTGCCCCCTCCGGCTTAAATGACTGCTTCCAGTAGTCTTGGCATACTTGTAAATAACAAACTGAATGATAAACATGGCCTGTGGGAAATTTGAAAAAAATGATCTTAAATTCCATCATTTGTTATTAACAGGGAAAAACATTGATGTATCTAATCCTTAATGTCTCTCGTTTAATAAATAATAATTATATAAATATAAACCAGGTATGGATTAAGGTAAAAGCCAGGAAAAATCTAGAGAATTATGGGTGTTGCAATACTTTTGACGGGGGGGGGGGGGGGGGGTTTATTTTAAGTATCTCAGTTGAAATTGAGGAATATTAGGAGGAAACACTCTTATCACACTGGGGACACATGGCCTTATCCAGAAGCGAAACTATATAAAAAATTCAAGAAACCTTTAGTGAAATATGCTACATCAATTGGACCACACAAGTGAAGAAAGAAGACCACCCTTCATCAAAAACTAAGAAAAAAAAAAAAAAAAAAAACAACTTGAAGACACATCAGAAAATCAACATGTCTACTCTTTATACTTTTTTTTTTTTTTTTTTTTTTTTTTTTTTTTCTTCTGTTTTGTTCATGTTTTTTTTTGTTTTTGTTTTTTTATTTCTTTTCTTATTTTTCCCGTTTGTTCTAATTTCTATATAGAACTTTTACAATTTGTAATATATCACAATTAAAAATAATATTGCACCTGTGAATTACAGGTAGTATGCAAATGCGCATGGAATCTGTAAAAATATCAAAATAAACGACCTTTCCATACTATGGAAGGGAAACAATTAAAAAAAAAAAAAAATATATATATATATATATATATATATAATATTTTCAAGATAAAATTAATGTTGCTTTAGTACAATTATATATCATATGGTGATATGGTATCATATAGTGCGTACCTAGGTTAGGTTATATTTAGTGTAAATTGTGAATATTATTGAATTTTTTCTTTTTTTTTGTAAATAAAACTGTGTACAAGACTCCAAGCTCATTCACTGTTTATCTAGACTGCAAGGCTGAAGGATCTTGTGCTCCTGAAGACTAAGTCAGATAAGAGACTATACAGATTTTCCTTATAATATTTTTTAATAATACTCTCTATATATATTTCGTACCTTTAAATTGTACTGACTTAAAACCGATGGATACAGACGACCCTCCTAGCCCGATTCCTAACAGAAAACGCCCTCGTGGACGTATAAAAGACCCACCGGATAGAATATCCTTAAATGAAACAAAAAATATAACCCCCACATTCCTAATTGTAAAAAGAGAAAATGAAGAAGGTTTTTTAAAAGTTTCTCCTTTCTTCATTAATAAAGTTATAACTGGCCTTGTGGGAGAAGTAAAAAATATAAAAAAACTCAGAGACCGGTCACTACTTGTCGAAACATTTAAGGGAAAACAGTCAGAAATTTTATTAAAATGTAAAGAATTTGGTGGACAATTCCCAGTTACCGTACAACCACACCAAACACTTAACTATAGCAAAGGTGTAATAAAATTTTTTGATTTCCAGTACCTCGAGATTGAAGAAATAAAAGATGAACTGAGGGAAGTTATTACAGACATTGTCCGTATAAAAATCAAGAAAAATGGCAATGAAATTCTGACACATAACTACATCATAACATTTCCGACGCCCATTGCCCCCAAAACAATTAGAGTAGGGTATCAGACCGTACCTGTACAGGCTTATATACCTAATCCCCCCCGGTGCTTTAATTGTTTGGGTTTCTATCATCCCACAACACAATGTAAAAAAGAGGCAATTTGTATTCAGTGCGGAAAAACCAAACATACCGACGGTAACTTAAAATGTACCTTACCTCCCAAATGTATTAATTGTGGTGGCTCACATAATGCCCTAGATAGATCATGCCAAATTTTCCAAATTCACCGAGAAATTAAATCGATACAAATCAATAAAAAAATATCGCTACAGGAGGCGAAGAAAATATATAAAGAGTTGTACCCTAACTCCGGTAATAAAACCTTTGCCCAAGTGGTAAAGGAAAAATTAATATAATAGAAAAAAAGGAAATCGGCACACAAGTCGATTTACCTTTCATTTTTGGAGAAAATAAATCAAATGAATTAGTTAAAAGTACAGTATCAAATACGACAATAACTAAGCCAACCTGGGCAATGAGAGAGCAGTTGATAACAGCTGAGAAGAGCCCAGCGGGCATTTCTTCCCTCCCCCCATCACCTCCCCTCCCTACTCCCGCTCCCCCCCTCCCCCTCCCCCCGGTTGTCAATCATCATTGTACAGCCGAAGCGAGCACCTCTCCTTCCTACGAGCCTGGTGCATCTTCACAGGCTAACTCCTCTTTAGGCGACACGGCCGGGCCTATTGACATAGACCGGCCTGTTGATGAGGGGGGCTTTATAAAAGTCAAAGGAAATAAAAAACAAAATAGAAGAAATCGTAATACATAACGATATCCACATAAATATTATGTTAATTGTCTTATCTCTAATAAATAAATATGTATATATTTATATATATATATATCATTAGGTCGACAACCCTTTGAAGATATTATTTACGTTCATTTTATCACTGTTTATTTATCAGTAAAAATAAATGTTATTAATAATAACTGGTCTCCGCTACTATACCCAACACCTAATGTTAACAATGGCCCTTATACAATGGAACTGCAATGGATTAAAAACACATTTTAATGATTTAAAAATATTGATTCAGGACGAAAACCCGTTATGTATTTGCATTCAGGAAACTCACCTTAAAGCCGGAGACAAATTTACATTAAAAAACTTTAACATCTACAGAACCGATGGACCAAATGATCATGCCTCTAGAGGCGTACTCATAGCCGTACATGATTCCGTATATTCCCAACGAATAAACATAAACTCAACACTTCAAACAGTCGCAATTACTATACACCTCGGAATTTCATTCACCCTCTGCAATATTTATTTGCCACAAGACCCTCTGATACAACCACAAGACCTCACTCATATATATAATCAACTTCCACAGCCTATACTACTTGTCGGAGACTTCAACGGACATAGCCCTATGTGGGGCTCTTCAAGCCACAACAATAGAGGAAGAATTATAGAAAATTTCTTAGAGGAGTCGAACTTACTAATATTAAACACCGGTGAAGCAACCTTCTTAAGTTCCACCTATGGCACCTATTCTTCTCTCGACCTCTCCATCTGTAGTGGATCGTTATTTAATATTATTGACTGGATGGTACTGCCGGATCTCTATGGTAGCGACCATTACCCCATTCGTCTAAAATTTTATAATAGCCAACATAAAACAAATCGAAAACCCCGATGGGTCATAGACAAGGCAGACTGGTCTCTCTTTTCGACTTATTTCAACGCACCCAAAATGCCACCATCTGCCCTCACTATTGAAGAAGGATGCCAGCTTATCACGGACGCTATACTGAACGCAGCAGAACCAGCCATCCCTAGAACTAAGGGTTCTTCCAAGAGACCCTCCGTGCCCTGGTTCAACGAAGAGTGTAAAATAACCATTCAAAACCGCAGAAAAGCACTAAAAAAGTTCCAAAAACAACCCAATCAAATCAATTTTATTGAATATAAAAAACAAAGAGCCCTATGTCGAAGAACAATAAATAATACTAAAGCACAATCCTGGAAACAATATGTCGAAACCATAAACTCTTCCACCCCTACTAACCAGGTATGGAATAAAATAGAAAAATATATAAAAATTATTCTGGTACCAGCTACACATTACTATACGAAGGGAAATTGACCAACAACCCCGCAATAGTCGCCCGAGCGTTCGCTGAACACTACTCGGAAATATTTAACCCAACACCCACACCTACAACCTCCATAGAACTGGCAAACATCGATGAAGATACCACTAGTGATCCAACTGAAGCTTTTGAAAGGGACTACAACCGCCCATTCTCCATATGGGAGCTAGAGTCGATTTTGGGAAGCCTCAAAGGATCTTCACCGGGCCCAGATGATATCCACTATGCCATGATCCAACATCTTCCGCGTAGTGGTATTATCTGGCTTCTGAGCTACTATAATTATATATGGCAGAAAGGAGAATTCCCGAAAATCTGGCAACAAGCGGAAATTATTCCCATCCCGAAAACAGGTAAAGATAAAAGACTAGCTTGCAGTTACCGTCCAATCTTTCTGACCAGTTGCCTGTGCAAAATAATGGAACGGATGGTGAATAAAAGGCTAAAGTGGATCTTAGAACGAAATGCCATCTTCCAGAACTTCCAATGTGGCTTCCGCAGAGGAAGATCAACTATTGACAACCTTGTACAATTAGAAGCAGAGATCCAGTACGCTTTTGTCAATAACCAACAGGCCATTGGGATATTCTTCGATATGGTCAAAGCATTCGACTGTATCAATAGACAGACAATAATTCAAAAACTATATAACATTGGCTTTACTGGCTATATTCTAAAATATATCACAAACTTTCTATCAAATCGCAAATTTAGAGTTCGAACTGGCAACACCATTTCTCAAACATTCGAGCAAAACAATGGAGTACCACAGGGGTGTGTTCTGAGCACGACACTCTTTGCCCTGGCAATAAACGATCTGGCAACGAGTTTACCTAGAGGGATAAGAGTGATGCTCTATGTCGATGACATGGCAATTATCAGCCGGTCCAGCGATTTAAACGCTTTAAAAAGGGTTTTACAAGAAGCAATAAATGGACTACATACTTGGTCACAGCTATCAGGAGTCAAATTCTCACCAGAGAAAAGCAAATGCATACACTTCAGCAGGAAACGAAGAACCCTCGTATCCCCGGAGCTCAGTCTAGGAGGGATGCCTCTACCATATGTTGATAGCTGCAGATTTTTAGGTCTTATTTTTGATAAGAAACTCACTTGGAGCCAGCATATTAGCACTCTAAAAGAGAAATGCCTGTCAAAAATAAAACTTTTGAGAGTTCTTAGCAACACGTCTTGGGGTTCGGACAGATGGTCGATGCTGAGGATTTACAAGGCATTAATTCGCTCCAAGCTAGATTATGGGAGTTTTGTGTATGGCTCGGCCCGCTTCCAACATCTCTCCAGGCTTGATACAGTTCACAATGCTGGGATCCGCATTGCTACAGGGGCCTTTAGAACAAGCCCCACACTAAGTTTATGTGCTGAATCAGGACTACCACCCTTATTATTCAGGAGGCAAACATTAGCAGTAAACTATATCTCCCGTATATATTTACAGCAGTCACATCCAACCTACAAATACCTCTTTCAGCCTAAATATAAAAGAAAATTTGAGGAAAAACATAACCCAACACTACCCCTAGCAGAACGATTTTCATTTGTCATTAATGAATTGAAAAAAATAACAGTGAGCATACCAGATATAAACATACCACCTTGGACCATTCAACCCCCGAAACTACACCTAACCCTATCAAGCCTTCATAAAAAAAACACCACCGCATCAGAATACAAAAACAAATTTCAAAAATTACTCCGATCACTTCCGAACCACGTGGCCATATACACGGACGGAGCGAAATCTGAAACCTCAACAGGTTCCGCCTTCATTACAGCAGATGCAACCCACACGAAAGATTACAAGGAAACGATTACAAACCTACTAGATAACTTGATTCATGAGGACAATTCGACTGACATTACTCAAGAACAGGTTACAAAAAGGACAAACGCAAATACACCCCCTGCTTCAAACGATGACCATCTCCTTGAACGAAATGAAATCCTACATTGTATCGAGAACTTAAATAAAAAGAAAACACCTGGACATGACAAATTCAATACAGACATTATACAACAAGTCACAAATATTTATCCAGACTTAATTACTAAAATTTATCAACTGATCTGGCTCAAAACACAAATTCCCATAACTTGGAAAAAAGGACTGTTACATATAATACCAAAGAGAGACTCTAACAAGTTACGTCCAATTACAATCCTCCCAATCATGAGCAAAGTCCTAGACAAAATAATCAACAACCGACTTACCCACTTTTTTACTTACAAACGACTTGCTCAACAAAAACCAATTTGGATTCATTCCCCAAAAAAGTACTATCGATGCTCTTTATTATACTAATTCATTTATAGAATCAGCAACAAATAATAAAAAAAATTGTTTAATGCTGAAACTCGACATATCGGGAGCATTTGATAATGCCTGGGTTCCTGCCATAATGTTTAATCTGAGGAAGTACCAATGCCCAAGAAATTTATTTCAGTTGATACTAAGCTTCTTTCAGGATCGATCTGTTGAAATCAGATCCAATAACTTCCAAATTTCAAAGAAACTAACTATTGGCACTCCCCAAGGTTCTTCTCTCTCACCGACGCTCTGGAATATTCTGATTAATTCTTTATTCGATTTAGTACTTCCAGAGAATGTAGAGATAACCACGTACGCAGACGACATTTTACTTCTCGTCACTGGTAAACGTTTCCCCCAATTACAATTAATCACCAATCAAGCTTTAATTATTTTGGAAAAATGGGCAACAGATAATAAACTCGAATTTAATACTGACAAGACAAAATACATAATTTTTACCAAGAAACGAATTGTTCCAAATTTAAACATTAGACTCTATTCCAAAACACTTGTACAAACTGAAACCATGACATATTTAGGGATAACATTCGACAGGAAACTAAATTGGAAAGCACACACAGACTACGTTGTTAACAAAACAATAAAAACAGTAAACGGACTAACTATCGCTGCAAGAAACACATGGGGCCTAAAGACAGAGGCACTAAAAACTATCTATGAAGGGGCTATCATCCCAAAACTGCTTTACGCCATACCCGTTTGGGAATCGGGAGCAGTCAAACCAATCAATCTGAAAAAGCTTCAGCGGGTTCAGAGACTGATGGGAATAAGGATAAGCAAAGCATATCGCACTGTCTCTTACGACGCTGCCTGTGTCCTTGCAGGGATAAAACCAACTCACTTAAAAATTAAAGAACTAACGACATTATACAAAATAAAAAAACAAGGACTAAAATACAAGGACATGGAGCCAAGGGACATTGAAAACGAACTCACCACCAAACACTGGATACATCCTGCTATACACGCTAAACTAACACAGTACCTAACAGACACAGGAGCTGCAGACATAGACACAGGAAGTATTGACATTTACACGGATGGAAGCAAAGACGAACAGCACACAGGATGCGCACTAACTCTATATCACAATAACTGCTACTACGATGAACAATACAGATTAGGCCAAAACTGCTCTAATGATCAGGCAGAGAAATTAGCTGTAGTTAAGGCCACAGAATATATTTTAAGACAAACGTACGTTCCTCAACACAAATACCCCATTTACACGGACAACAAGATATTAATAGACTCAACTAATAACCCCAAATCCAACTACCCACTGACATATCGACTCAAGACAAATTTGATTGAACTAATGAACCGTGGAACACCAACTAACTTGATCTGGATCAAAGGCCATAGTGGAATCGAAGGGAACGAGCGAGCAGATTTATTGGCAAAGACAGCTGCTCACGATTCAGAACTAGCTATAGACTACAACCGCATTCCTATCTCATTTATTAAGCAACATATTAAAACAGACTTACTTACTGAATGGGACAAACTTTGGAACAACTCAACAAAAGGACGACCTTTGCACAAATACATCCCAAACATCACACTACAAAATCACGATACACCAAAAAGTACACATCACAAATTTACACAACTGCTAACGGAACATGGACAAACTAATCACTACTTGAAACGATTTCACTTGAAAAACACAGATACATGTGAATGCAACGGACAGACTCCACAAACATTTCATCATTTACTATATGACTGCCCCCTTTACGAACACAATAGATACTTACTGATAAAGACAGTTTTGATGAATGGGGACACATGGCCTTATCCAGAAGCGAAACTATATAAAAAATTCAAGAAACCTTTAGTGAAATATGCTACATCAATTGGACCACACAAGTGAAGAAAGAAGACCACCCTTCATCAAAAACTAAGAAAAAAAAAAAAAAAAAAAAAACAACTTGAAGACACATCAGAAAATCAACATGTCTACTCTTTATACTTTTTTTTTTTTTTTTTTTTTTTTTTCTTTCTTCTGTTTTGTTCATGTTTTTTTTTTTGTTTTTTTTATTTCTTTTCTTATTTTTCCCGTTTGTTCTAATTTCTATATAGAACTTTTACAATTTGTAATATATCACAATTAAAAATAATATTGCACCTGTGAATTACAGGTAGTATGCAAATGCGCATGGAATCTGTAAAAATATCAAAATAAACGACCTTTCCATACTATGGAAGGGAAACAATTAAAAAAAAAAAAAAAAAAATATATATATATATATATATATAATATTTTCAAGATAAAATTAATGTTGCTTTAGTACAATTATATATTTTCAAAGATAAAATTACTTGGTACTTGTGTACTATATACTTTTTTGCGTCTACATAAATGAACTACCATATTCCATTCACCACTGTTCATGCCATACGGATGATTTCCAGATATATCTATCCTTCCATCCCTCAGATTTAATAAAATCATTCTCCCTTATCCAAGAGGACCTTAATAGCATTTGCAAGTGGGCCTCTGGTAACAAATTAAAATTAAATGAAGAAAAAACGCAGGCTATTATCATAGATTCTAATACCCATTTGAGATCCCTTCCCCACCTCCCGATCCTGTCTATGAACTCCCAACCTATTCAATTCCACTCCACAGTTAAAAACCTTAGTATTACCTTCGACCAAACCCTTTCATGGAAAACTCATACCTCCCAAATTTCTCGACGGGCCATATCCATCCTTAAACTATTCCATTCTTCCCAGGACTCCCTTCCGAAACCTACTCGTAAACTCTTGGTTTCTTCCCTTATCCTCCCCCATTTTGACTATAGCTGTGTGGCATTGACGGCGGAACTCGAGAGTAAGCTAAGAAGACTAATGAACTGTTTCTTTAGGTTTATCTTTAGGGTTCCAAAAGCCTCCCACACATCACATCTATATACAGAGTTAAAATGGCTTTATCCTTCATCCCGCATAAATTACTTCCTAGCCTCCTTCCTCTATCAAACCATTAATTCTCGGAATCCCTCCTACATCTATAACATCTTCCAGTTCAAATCCTCGATCTCCTCCCGCACTACAAGATCTCGCTCCTCAGGCCTGTATACTTCTTCCCATAAGAGTACATCATTTGACCATTCCTTCATTTCCCGTGCTACTTTCTTATAGAATTCACTACCCTGTAATACCCGTAATGCTCCATCTTTGTCCACATTTAAATCCCTTCTCTTTCAATATCTCTTTTCTCCACAGAATGACACTGACTTGCAAAACCTCACTAAAAAAAAAATTAAAAAAAAATGCATTCAGTAGGGAAACTAAGAGTTTTTGGTTGTAAGGCTTGGTATTATAAGTTACCTAAAGGGAATAAATTAGAGCAACGAGCTAATGAAGCTAGAATGGTAGGCTACGCTTCGAATGGGTATCGTTTATGGGATCCTCAATTAAATAAGATCATTATTTCACGTGACGTTAAATTTGACGAAAACAATTATTTCTTTGACAGTAAAAATTTTGCTCAAGAAACAAATGGCAATGTATCTATTAGACATGGTTTCCCAATTGATGACGATATAAATGTTGGACCAACTGTTCCTGAACTAAATTCTAATAACATCCCACAGATAGAAGAGCAGGCGGAAACACAAAGAGAGGGGGAAAAAGAAAATCAACTCGGGAGACAAAGCTTCCTTCTCACTTAAAGGAATATGAAATCTATTCAGCTTATTGTCTTATGTCTTACGATGGTAATCCTAAAACTTTTCAAGAAGCCGTTAAAGCTGGACCGGAGTGGAGGAAAGCTATCGATGATGAATTGGCAGCACATAAAAAATTCGAAACATGGTCTTCGACAACATTACCCGAAGGTCAAAAGGCCATAGACACGAAATGGGTATTTACCACAAAGCAAAATGGTGCAAAAAAGGCGAGACTAGTGGCTAGAGGCTTTCAGGAGGAGTGCACGTATGATATATACTCACCTGTCGCTAAGATGAGTACTATCAGGACTTTATTTTCATTTGCGCTTAATCATGATTACGAGATTACACAATTAGATGTACCGACAGCATTTTTGAATGGGTTTTTAGAAAATGATATTTATATACGGACACCTGAAGGTGTCAATAGTGATTCTAATATTCAAAAGTTAAATCGCTCGCTGTATGGTTTAAAAGCAGCTTCCAAAAGGTGGAATGAACGTTTCAACGATTTTCTAATTGAGTTGGGATTTCAAAGGTCCGAAAGAGATGTGTGTTTGTATTATAAAAATGTTATTTGGCTTTTAATTTTTGTGGACGACATTCTTTTAGTTGGATTACAGGAGGAAATAAATGAGATTGTAAATCTATTAAAAAAGGAATTTGATATTAAAGATCTAGGAGTTGCAAATCATTTTCTCGGAATGGATATTAAAAGGGATTATCAAACAATAAAGATATCTCAACAGGGTTTCATAGACATAATTTTAAAAAATTTTCACATTGAGAATTGTAAAAAAGCAATAACCCCAATGGCTCATGATGCTGATCCAAATACCTCTGAATATACGATTGATGTCCCTTACAGGCAACTTATAGGTAGTCTGATGTATTTATGCCTGGTGAGCAGACCTGACATTATGTATGCTGTTGCGTATCTCAGTCGCTACTTGGATAAACCCACTAAAAGTTTATGGAATGCAGGCAAGCAGATTCTAAAATATTTGAATGGAACTAAAAATTTTGGGCTGGTCTACAAAAAGGGTAAAAATGATTTGGTGGCTTATACGGATGCTGACTGGGCAGGGGATAAAAGTGGTAGAAAAAGTACGAGTGGATCTGCCATATTTTATGGAGATAATTTGATTTCGTGGGCATCGGTTAAGCAGCAGTCTGTCGCATTATCAACAGCCGAAGCAGAATACTATGCTGCATCTCAAACTTCGTCTGAGCTTATTGGTTTATATGATTTAGTTAAAGATCTATATATAAATGACTCCATCCCCATACTATATTGCGATAATCAGAGCGCTATTCTCATGATCAATAATTATGAGAATTCGAAACGTTGTAGGCATATAGACATAAAGGCGAATTTTATAAAAGATTTAGTTTCTAAAAATTTAATAAAGCTAGAATATATCGAATCGGATCTGAATAAGGCGGACATCTTTACTAAACCTCTGTCCACTCAAAAATTTCAAATTAGTTGTGAAATGTTAGCTGTTTTATCTATTGATGAGAACTGATGAAGTTTCACTGCATTGACTAAATATGTTGTTTGAATTATTGAAATATGTTTTAAAATAATATAAGTTTTTGTTTGATTTACTGAAACATGTTTGTAAGCAATTTAAAATACTTTAGTAAAGATACTTTAAATTGAGGGGGGGGGTGTAAAAATTATATCAATATGGCATTGACCTTATTGTAACCTTTCAGTGTAACACAACAGCTATGGCGGAATATACATGTATCAACTATTAACTCAGTGTTTTTTATCCAAGTAATCCCTAAATATTTCTACAATGGGCTTTAAATAATATAAGTTTTTATTAAATTTGTTCCTTATATTATTAGCTTGTATTTTTTGATTAATGTCTCTGGCATGACTTTTAATTCATATCGTTAAATATTTATTGGCTATTGCCTTAATTAAAAAATGAAAATGTCCTTCTTCTGCGAAATGATTGGCTTCATCAAAAAGACTGCAGTAGTGCAGCATGCCAACCACCCTTCACGAGTAATGTTCAATGTTGAACTTTCCTCCTTTCTGCACATACTGGCGAAAGAGAGTCTCCGCAGTAATACAAATCCGCCGTGCACTGTGAGATGGCTGGATTAGACCACCTCTATTTTTGCAGTCAATTAAGCTGCCTTTGCTCCACACTGGTTCATCATATAAGTTAGCTTTGCAGGCATAACACTGAAGGTTACCTCTCAGCGACCTTACCACATAACCTAGGAGTTGAAACATTTTTGTAAAATTACAATGTTAAGGTAGGTAGATTTTGAAACTATTGTAGTTAGAGCTTACATGTACTCTACAGTATCATGAATGATTAGTTCATAGCGTTGCATGATATAGTCATGGTCATGGCTATCAAGTTCTGGGTGCACTAGTGGTTCTTCTACATTACTCTCTTCTAAAATAAATAAAAACTTAATTATTAATAATTTCAATCAACACGTTCAATCGGGTTAAATAACTTACCAGACCATTCCTCTGGGTTACAGTTACAGTTACTGGATCTCTAGTGCTAAATGAAGATACTGGATTTATCCCCAATAAATTAATTTTATCCAGTGGGATGGCATTCCCACTGCTGGACATCCCTTCGTGATGCTGTTTATGAATGATAATTTTTTCCACTTCCCGCTTTCCTACAGAGAAGCGCTTGGGTTGTTGTTGAAACCTCCTCTGCCTCGACTATATCCAAATAATCTTTCCAAATGATCTTGGCTGAAAAGACTGAAAGGTTACAATAAGGTCAATGCCATATTGATATAATTTTTACACCCCCCCCTCAATTTAAAGTATCTTTACTAAAGTATTTTAAATTGCTTACAAACATGTTTCAGTAAATCAAACAAAAACTTATATTATTTTAAACATATTTCAATAATTCCATTCAATAATGCCATCCCACTGGATAAAATTAATTTATTAGGGATAAATCCAGTATCTTCATTTAGCACTAGAGATCCAGTAACTGTAACTGTACCTCAGAGGAATGGTCTGGTAAGTTATTTAACCCGATTGAACGTGTTGATTGAAATTATTAATAATTAAGTTTTTATTTATTTTAGAAGAGAGTAATGTAGAAGAACCACTAGTGCACCCAGAACTTGATAGCCATGACCATGACTATATCATGCAACGCTATGAACTAATCATTCATGATACTGTAGAGTACATGTAAGCTCTAACTACAATAGTTTCAAAATCTACCTACCTTAACATTGTAATTTTACAAAAATGTTTCAACTCCTAGGTTATGTGGTAAGGTCGCTGAGAGGTAACCTTCAGTGTTATGCCTGCAAAGCTAACTTATATGATGAACCAGTGTGGAGCAAAGGCAGCTTAATTGGCTGCAAAAATAGAGGTGGTCTAATCCAGCCATCTCACAGTGCACGGCGGATTTGTATTACTGCGGAGACTCTCTTTCGCCAGTATGTGCAGAAAGGAGGAAAGTTCAACATTGAACATTACTCGTGAAGGGTGGTTGGCATGCTGCACTACTGCAGTCTTTTTGATGAAGCCAATCATTTCGCAGAAGAAGGACATTTTCATTTTTTAATTAAGGCAATAGCCAATAAATATTTAACGATATGAATTAAAAGTCATGCCAGAGACATTAATCAAAAAATACAAGCTAATAATATAAGGAACAAATTTAATAAACTTATATTATTTAAAGCCCATTGTAGAAATATTTAGGGATTACTTGGATAAAAAACACTGAGTTAATAGTTGATACATGTATATTCCGCCATAGCTGTTGTGTTACACTGAAAGGTTACAATAAGGTCAATGCCATATTGATATAATTTTTACACCCCCCCTCAATTTAAAGTATCTTTACTAAAGTATTTTAAATTGCTTACAAACATGTTTCAGTAAATCAAACAAAAACTTATATTATTTTAAAACATATTTCAATAATTCAAACAACATATTTAGTCAATGCAGTGAAACTTCATCAGTTCTCATCAATAGATAAAACAGCTAACATTTCACAACTAATTTGAAATTTTTGAGTGGACAGAGGTTTAGTAAAGATGTCCGCCTTATTCAGATCCGATTCGATATATTCTAGCTTTATTAAATTTTTAGAAACTAAATCTTTTATAAAATTCGCCTTTATGTCTATATGCCTACAACGTTTCGAATTCTCATAATTATTGATCATGAGAATAGCGCTCTGATTATCGCAATATAGTATGGGGATGGAGTCATTTATATATAGATCTTTAACTAAATCATATAAACCAATAAGCTCAGACGAAGTTTGAGATGCAGCATAGTATTCTGCTTCGGCTGTTGATAATGCGACAGACTGCTGCTTAACCGATGCCCACGAAATCAAATTATCTCCATAAAATATGGCAGATCCACTCGTACTTTTTCTATCACTTTTATCCCCTGCCCAGTCAGCATCCGTATAAGCCACCAAATCATTTTTTACCCTTTTTGTAGACCAGCCCAAAATTTTTAGTTCCATTCAAATATTTTAGAATCTGCTTGCCTGCATTCCATAAACTTTTAGTGGGTTTATCCAAGTAGCGACTGAGATACGCAACAGCATACATAATGTCAGGTCTGCTCACCAGGCATAAATACATCAGACTACCTATAAGTTGCCTGTAAGGGACATCAATCGTATATTCAGAGGTATTTGGATCAGCATCATGAGCCATTGGGGTTATTGCTTTTTTACAATTCTCAATGTGAAATTTTTTTTAAATTATGTCTATGAAACCCTGTTGAGATATCTTTATTGTTTGATAATCCCTTTTAATATCCATTCCGAGAAAATGATTTGCAACTCCTAGATCTTTAATATCAAATTCCTTTTTTAATAGATTTACAATCTCATTTATTTCCTCCTGTAATCCAACTAAAAGAATGTCGTCCACAAAAATTAAAAGCCAAATAACATTTTTTATAATACAAAACACACATCTCTTTCGGACCTTTGAAATCCCAACTCAATTAGAAAATCGTTGAAACGTTCATTCCACCTTTTGGAAGCTGCTTTTAAACCATACAGCGAGCGATTTAACTTTTGAATATTAGAATCACTATTGACACCTTCAGGTGTCCGTATATAAATATCATTTTCTAAAAACCCATTCAAAAATGCTGTCGGTACATCTAATTGTGTAATCTCGTAATCATGATTAAGCGCAAATGAAAATAAAGTCCTGATAGTACTCATCTTAGCGACAGGTGAGTATATATCATACGTGCACTCCTCCTGAAAGCCTCTAGCCACTAGTCTCGCCTTTTTTGCACCATTTTGCTTTGTGGTAAATACCCATTTCGTGTCTATGGCCTTTTGACCTTCGGGTAATGTTGTCGAAGACCATGTTTCGAATTTTTTATGTGCTGCCAATTCATCATCGATAGCTTTCCTCCACTCCGGTCCAGCTTTAACGGCTTCTTGAAAAGTTTTAGGATTACCATCGTAAGACATAAGACAATAAGCTGAATAGATTTCATATTCCTTTAAGTGAGAAGGAAGCTTTGTCTCCCGAGTTGATTTTCTTTCCCCCTCTCTTTGTGTTTCCGCCTGCTCTTCTATCTGTGGGATGTTATTAGAATTTAGTTCAGGAACAGTTGGTCCAACATTTATATCGTCATCAATTGTGAAACCATGTCTAATAGATACATTGCCATTTGTTTCTTGAGCAAAATTTTTACTGTCAAAGAAATAATTGTTTTCGTCAAATTTAACGTCACGTGAAATAATGATCTTATTTAATTGAGGATCCCATAAACGATACCCATTCGAAGCGTAGCCTACCATTCTAGCTTCATTAGCTCGTTGCTCTAATTTATTCCCTTTAGGTAACTTATAATACCAAGCCTTACAACCAAAAACTCTTAGTTTCCCTACTGAATGCATTTTTTTTAATTTTTTTTTTAGTGAGGTTTTGCAAGTCAGTGTCATTCTGTGGAGAAAAGAGATATTGAAAGAGAAGGGATTTAAATGTGGACAAAGATGGAGCATTACGGGTATTACAGGGTAGTGAATTCTATAAGAAAGTAGCACGGGAAATGAAGGAATGGTCAAATGATGTACTCTTATGGGAAGAAGTATACAGGCCTGAGGAGCGAGATCTTGTAGTGCGGGAGGAGATCGAGGATTTGAACTGGAAGATGTTATAGATGTAGGAGGGATTCCGAGAATTAATGGTTTGATAGAGGAAGGAGGCTAGGAAGTAATTTATGCGGGATGAAGGATAAAGCCATTTTAACTCTGTATATAGATGTGATGTGTGGGAGGCTTTTGGAACCCTAAAGATAAACCTAAAGAAACAGTTCATTAGTCTTCTTAGCTTACTCTCGAGTTCCGCCGTCAATGCCACACAGCTATAGTCAAAATGGGGGAGGATAAGGGAAGAAACCAAGAGTTTACGAGTAGGTTTCGGAAGGGAGTCCTGGGAAGAATGGAATAGTTTAAGGATGGATATGGCCCGTCGAGAAATTTGGGAGGTATGAGTTTTCCATGAAAGGGTTTGGTCGAAGGTAATACTAAGGTTTTTAACTGTGGAGTGGAATTGAATAGGTTGGGAGTTCATAGACAGGATCGGGAGGTGGGGAAGGGATCTCAAATGGGTATTAGAATCTATGATAATAGCCTGCGTTTTTTCTTCATTTAATTTTAATTTGTTACCAGAGGCCCACTTGCAAATGCTATTAAGGTCCTCTTGGATAAGGGAGAATGATTTTATTAAATCTGAGGGATGGAAGGATAGATATATCTGGAAATCATCCGTATGGCATGAACAGTGGTGAATGGAATATGGTAGTTCATTTATGTAGACGCAAAAAAGTATATAGTACACAAGTACCAAGTAATTTTATCTTTGAAAATATATAATTGTACTAAAGCAACATTAATTTTATCTTGAAAATAAATATATATATATATATATATATATTTTTTTTTTTTTTTTTTAATTGTTTCCCTTCCATAGTATGGAAAGGTCGTTTATTTTGATATTTTTACAGATTCCATGCGCATTTGCATACTACCTGTAATTCACAGGTGCAATATTATTTTTAATTGTGATATATTACAAATTGTAAAAGTTCTATATAGAAATTAGAACAAATGGGAAAAATAAGAAAAGAAATAAAAAAAAAAAAAAAAAAAAAAAAAAACATGAACAAAACAGAAGAAAGAAAAAAAAAAAAAAAAAAAAAAAAAAAAAAAAAGTATAAAGAGTAGACATGTTGATTTTCTGATGTGTCTTCAAGTTTTTTTTTTTTTTTTTTTTCTTAGTTTTTGATGAAGGGTGGTCTTCTTTCTTCACTTGTGTGGTCCAATTGATGTAGCATATTTCACTAAAGGTTTCTTGAATTTTTTATATAGTTTCGCTTCTGGATAAGGCCATGTGTCCCCATTCATCAAAACTGTCTTTATCAGTAAGTATCTATTGTGTTCGTAAAGGGGGCAGTCATATAGTAAATGATGAAATGTTTGTGGAGTCTGTCCGTTGCATTCACATGTATCTGTGTTTTTCAAGTGAAATCGTTTCAAGTAGTGATTAGTTTGTCCATGTTCCGTTAGCAGTTGTGTAAATTTGTGATGTGTACTTTTTGGTGTATCGTGATTTTGTAGTGTGATGTTTGGGATGTATTTGTGCAAAGGTCGTCCTTTTGTTGAGTTGTTCCAAAGTTTGTCCCATTCAGTAAGTAAGTCTGTTTTAATATGTTGCTTAATAAATGAGATAGGAATGCGGTTGTAGTCTATAGCTAGTTCTGAATCGTGAGCAGCTGTCTTTGCCAATAAATCTGCTCGCTCGTTCCCTTCGATTCCACTATGGCCTTTGATCCAGATCAAGTTAGTTGGTGTTCCACGGTTCATTAGTTCAATCAAATTTGTCTTGAGTCGATATGTCAGTGGGTAGTTGGATTTGGGGTTATTAGTTGAGTCTATTAATATCTTGTTGTCCGTGTAAATGGGGTATTTGTGTTGAGGAACGTACGTTTGTCTTAAAATATATTCTGTGGCCTTAACTACAGCTAATTTCTCTGCCTGATTATTAGAGCAGTTTTGGCCTAATCTGTATTATTCATCGTAGTAGCAGTTATTGTGATATAGAGTTAGTGCGCATCCTGTGTGCTGTTCGTCTTTGCTTCCATCCGTGTAAATGTCAATACTTCCTGTGTCTATGTCTGCAGCTCCTGTGTCTGTTAGGTACTGTGTGTTAGTTTAGCGTGTATAGCAGGATGTATCCAGTGTTTGGTGGTGAGTTCGTTTTCAATGTCCCTTGGCTCCATGTCCTTGTATTTTAGTCCTTGTTTTTTTATTTTGTATAATGTCGTTAGTTCTTTAATTTTTAAGTGAGTTGGTTTTATCCCTGCAAGGACACAGGCAGCGTCGTAAGAGACAGTGCGATATGCTTTGCTTATCCTTATTCCCATCAGTCTCTGAACCCGCTGAAGCTTTTTCAGATTGATTGGTTTGACTGCTCCCGATTCCCAAACGGGTATGGCGTAAAGCAGTTTTGGGATGATAGCCCCTTCATAGATAATTTTTAGTGCCTCTGTCTTTAGGCCCCATGTGTTTCTTGCAGCGATAGTTAGTCCGTTTACTGTTTTTATTGTTTTGTTAACAACGTAGTCTGTGTGTGCTTTCCAATTTAGTTTCCTGTCGAATGTTATCCCTAAATATGTCATGGTTTCAGTTTGTACAAGTGTTTTGGAATAGAGTCTAATGTTTAAATTTGGAACAATTCGTTTCTTGGTAAAAATTATGTATTTTGTCTTGTCAGTATTAAATTCGAGTTTATTATCTGTTGCCCATTTTTCCAAAATAATTAAAGCTTGATTGGTGATTAATTGTAATTGGGGGAAACGTTTACCAGTGACGAGAAGTAAAATGTCGTCTGCGTACGTGGTTATCTCTACATTCTCTGGAAGTACTAAATCGAATAAAGAATTAATCAGAATATTCCAGAGCGTCGGTGAGAGAGAAGAACCTTGGGGAGTGCCAATAGTTAGTTTCTTTGAAATTTGGAAGTTATTGGATCTGATTTCAACAGATCGATCCTGAAAGAAGCTTAGTATCAACTGAAATAAATTTCTTGGGCATTGGTACTTCCTCAGATTAAACATTATGGCAGGAACCCAGGCATTATCAAATGCTCCCGATATGTCGAGTTTCAGCATTAAACAATTTTTTTTTTTTATTATTTGTTGCTGATTCTCTATAAATGAATTAGTATAATAAAGAGCATCGATAGTACTTTTTTGGGGAATGAATCCAAATTGGTTTTTGTTGAGCAAGTCGTTTGTAAGTAAAAAGTGGGTAAGTCGGTTGTTGATTATTTTGTCTAGGACTTTGCTCATGATTGGGAGGATTGTAATTGGACGTAACTTGTTAGAGTCTCTCTTTGGTATTATATGTAACAGTCCTTTTTTCCAAGTTATGGGAATTTGTGTTTTGAGCCAGATCAGTTGATAAATTTTAGTAATTAAGTCTGGATAAATATTTGTGACTTGTTGTATAATGTCTGTATTGAATTTGTCATGTCCAGGTGTTTTCTTTTTATTTAAGTTCTCGATACAATGTAGGATTTCATTTCGTTCAAGGAGATGGTCATCGTTTGAAGCAGGGGGTGTATTTGCGTTTGTCCTTTTTGTAACCTGTTCTTGAGTAATGTCAGTCGAATTGTCCTCATGAATCAAGTTATCTAGTAGGTTTGTAATCGTTTCCTTGTAATCTTTCGTGTGTTCGTTATTGTCTGTTTGTACAGTTCGTAGAATGTCTTGGTTTTTCAATTTATTTGCTGCATATTTGTAAGACCAATTCCAGGGGTTAGTTTCTTCAGAGCAGTAATTTTTCCAAGAATCAATTTTTGATGTTTTCATAAGTGCCTGGTATCTGTGTTTGCAGTCCAAATATACTTGTTTCTTTAGTGTTCTCATGTCTTTGTTAGTTTTTGTTTTTTGGTAAGATTTCCTAAGTCTGTTAGTTTGTTTCCTTAGTTCAGTTAGTTTGTCGTTCCACCAGGGTACTGTTCTGTGAGGTCTATTTTTTGTAAATTTAGTGTTAGTTAATTTAAACGTCATATTGCAAGTTTTAGTAATCGCTTTGTTAAAAATTTCGATAATTTTGTCCACTTCATAATTGTTGATAATGTCGACGATTTCTGATTCTGTATCTAGTGTATTAGAGTCCGTTTCGAGTATATTGAATTGTTTTTTAAGTTGAAAGGTAAGATTTTTTTCAAAGTTTTCCCAGTTTACATTTTTGGTTTTGTAGTGTTGCATGTGTAAACAGTTATAATTTTGGTGTTGTCCGTTATTTTGCCAGGTAATTTCGTAATAAATAGAATTGTGATCCGAGAAATTACAGTCATTTAGTATCGTCCAATTCTTAAGTAATCTTGTCGTTTTGTTATTGCAAAAAGTCAAGTCAATGTTACTCTTTCCTCTAGAACCGTCGAATGTTGTCAGCTCAGAAGGTTTATTGATTATGCTCAAATTTTGGGTAATGATAAATGATTCCAAAGTTCTTTACCGGCCGTAAAGAATTACTCTCAATTTGCAGTCCGTGATTTTGTTCCACAATATGTTCACTATATATATATGTATATATGTATATATGTATAACTTAATTCATAAGTTCACCCATCTTTAGCCATAGATATTCAGAGACAGTGTATATTAAATATTTTAAAATTTTATATATATATATATAATATATATATATATATATATATATATATATATATATATATATATATATATATATATATATATATATACTTTACTGAATATCTGTAGTTGAAGACGGATGGCTTTATCAATACAGATAAAAAAAATGTATGCCTATAGTATTATAAAATATAGAAATTTGAAAATATAAATGTAGATTTAAAATATAGATATTTTAAAATATGATCACTGGTAACAGGGATTTTTCGGTAATAGGTGATAACAGTTCCTAGCCAATAACAGGTTATTCTTAAGGTTACGTTATTTTTGTCCTACTTCTAGTTTTTAGTATCCCAATATCAGTTAAATTAATCATTACTGAACGCGTTTAAACTGAAAAAGGATAATAAATTTCTTGTTTTCATCTGAGAATTTCTGTGATTGTTACGATGAATTCATGTTAACATAAAAAAGGCGACTTAAATTTGATAGTTAAAATGACATCTTTATTTGATCAATATGAACAGGATTCTCAAAGATTTGTATCAAGTGTCAAAGATAAGAATTCGGTTGTAAGTTTTATATTTAAGTTGGATTGTCTATTAAATTTCCGCTGGTGACATTACATTTTTGTTGCAGATGAGCTTTCCTCCTAGTGGCGAAAAACCGGTATTTCAAAAAAACAGAATTAGTTTTGAATTTTCAGCTCCAATTTTACATTTGGCTATTTGTAATGAGTATCTAGTTTACGTTACATCTAATAATGTTCTTCACAGGATTGATTTAAAAACACAAGTAAAACAATCTGCTGGTAGGCTGGTAATATTTTTATGCTTCTGTTATGTTTCAAATTTGGATTTTTTTAAAAAATTACTTTGGATTTTAGAAATTGAATTGAATCGTGTTGTACCTGGAGTGAAGTTAACTGGATTATTTCTCAACCCTACTGCTGACCACTTGTTGATTGGGTTTTCTACTGAATTATTATATTTAAATAAAAAATTTTCTAAACCTAAACCTGTAAGAGAATGTTTTAGTTTTAGTGTTTATTTATGTTTAATTTTTAGATTATTATACTACTATTGTATATTATTATTTAGAACTTTTTTTTAAGTTATGGAATATCAAAGGCTTAATTTTGTCATATGGATTGGGTGAGGTATAGGTCGTGTGTGTTGCAAATAATTAATTCTTGATCGGATGACTATTTTCCCCAATGGAAGCTGTTTATTGTGTTCAGGTTGCCCTAGATCAAGATTGTGTTTATTTTTTAAACCTTGTCATGTTATATAAGGTCCTTATCTAAGAGGGATCCATTGAGTATAAGTGTGCTTAACTGCCTGTCAGAGCTCTGCTGAGGTGTAAAGTATCATTAGTTTTTGTTGATGTCAAGATGACTTCCTAAAAGCATGTTCTACATTTAGTTTGAATTGGATATAAGTAGAAGTTAAAAATCTGTAGTTATTGATTTTTACTGTTTTTCATTACTAAATTTAAAATGTGCAGTAATAATATTGTATACTCAATTACATATATCAATGAGAGAACCAAATCCTAGAAAATATTCATTAATTTCTAATTTATTTTTATTAAGCAGCTGTATTTTTAGTTAACATGTTTGTTTATTTCGTTTAACGTCACTTTATGCTGCTATGGCTAATCGGACGATGCTACGGTGGGAGTCCTAAATTTTGCCTATCCAGGTATAATTAGGATAGGGATCTTTAACGAGTACCCGACATCGCACAGGCTCGGGACCCCCATTTTACTTCTTTTCCGAAGGACGGCATAGCTAAAGATTTTTTACTCCCTTTAAAAAATCCTGAGGTCATCTGCCGGGCTGCGAACCTGCGATCTTGGGTTTTAGTTAACATGTATCCAGTTTATATTGGTTTGTCACACATGAAATGACCATTTTTAAAACCAGGAAGAAAATAAAAATTTGTGATGAAATCTAACATATTTTTTATTCAAAGTATAAATCACTTTCGATACACTTCTGCCAATGGCTTACTAAGTTTTCTATCCCTAAGATAGCTAAGATTTGAAAAACATTGAGTCATGTGATGAAAGGAATTCATAAAATGCATTTTTAATGTCTAAATCATTGGTAAACAATTTTCCTCGCTAAAAGTTGTCCAAACTTTGAAAAAAAAGTGGTAGTCTGTAGCGGATAGATCAGGGGAATATGGGGGCTGTGCTAAGGCTTCATAGTCCAACTCCTTTAATTTATTCACTGTCTGTATTAAAACAGTAGGTCTGGCGTTATCATGATGGAGAATAAGTCCTCTCCTGTTTACCAGTACTGGCTGTTTCTTGATCAAATTTTGATGCATTTGGTCAATTTCTAGGCAGTATGATGTTGAACCAATTGTTTTTCTCTTTGGAAGAAAAGAAAAATGAATGACCCTGGCCATAGACCACCATACAGTAACCATTAATAACTTTTTCGGATGGAGACTCTGTTTTGGCATGTGCCCAGGAGGCTGATCGGCATCTAACCATTGACCAGATTGGTGTCGATTGTCATACATGATCCACTTTTTATCACAAGGTATTAAGCGGCCGAGAAATGGTTTGTTTGTTTGACAAGCAAGGAAAGAAACACACATCTCTAGACGTTTCAACTGCTGACGTTTGTTGAGCTTGTGTGGGGGATCTAGGAATCAAGTTTTTTTGCCTTTCTGATCAATTTTAATGCCTGGAAAATGTCATACGACTTGTGCCTAGCTCTGATGCATATTCTCTGACTGTTTTATGAGGGTCTTTTTCCACAGCATTCTGAAGATCTTTGTCCTCTGTGGATGTTTGAGGCCGTCCATGGGGCAGATTTTATAATGTCGTATATCCTGAGAAAAATTTTGTAAACCAACGACGGATTGTTCTTTCATTAGCACTTCCTTCACCATACGCATGATTAATATTTCTTGCTGCTCGGGTAGCAGAATGACCGTGTTTGTGCTCATTAAAAAAAAAAAAAAATCGTTTGAAAATTGCATTTCCATGGCCACAGTTAAAATTATACTAAAATCTGTATGCCTACTTGGAAAAAAAACAAACAAAGTTTGCAAATAGAGGATTAACAAGTGCTTATTATAGATAGTAAATATTTTGCTAGGAATCAACAGGCAACACTTTAACCCTGTATAAAGATTAAGATTTGAAAAATCGGACATTTCATGTGTGACAACCCAATACATAGCAGAGTTGGGTGATCCAGGTACAGTGGTGATTGTGTGGCAGGGAATTCTAGGTTCATCAGAGTAAGGTAATGGATGGCAACATCCCAGGATAGAGACATGGTGGTTGCTGATGGAGGAAGTCAAGGCTCGCTTGTGTGTTGTGCTTAATAAATAAATAAGTAATATCTACTTGGCTTATTGTAAGTCGAATTGAGGGATGATAGAAATTGACAGTTTTATTGGTTTTACAGTTAAAATTAACTAAGCACACATGCATTAATTTAACTGTAAAACCCTTTTGTTCTTTTCATCTTTGTGTATACATTGTTCATAATTTCTTGTTATTTTTTTTTTTTTTTTTTTTTTTTTTTATTTGTCTAGGAATTTTTTTTATTTTATTGAATAAATATTACAAGCTGCCTTACTCAAGGGGTAATGAATAATGCGAATGACTATGAATCCATTCGTACAATATGTACCTTTCAAGGTACATTATATACACTATATAATATAAGGTCCCGTCCAGCTCAATAGCTCTTCCCCAGTCTTCCCTGTCGGTAGCACAGCATGGATATTCCTGTTTTCTTCAGATCCTTGGATTCTCTGTCCTTCCATCTTCCCTTCAGTCTTCCATTGAAACCTTACTCCATCGGGGCTTCCATAATACAGTCTTCTAACTGTCCTCTCCTCGCCCATTCTGATTATGTGTCCCAGCCATTTAATTCGCTGTATTATTATATATTGGGAAACACTCAGGTCATTATAAAGTGGGTACAGCTCTTTGTTTTGTCTGAGTCGAAACAAACCATTCTCCTCTACAGGTCCTTAGATATGTCTTAATATCTTCCTTTTGAACCTGTTAACACGTTCAGCTGATACTTTATCCAATGTCCAGGTTTCAGATGCGTATGTCAGGACGGGTCGGACAAGTGTCTTATAAAGTCTGAGTTTGGTTGTGTGCCTGAGCAGTCTACTTCTAAATAGTTTAGATAGACTGAAATAAGATCGATTAGCTGCCATTATTCTGCATTTTATTTCTTCTTCTTCATCTAAGGAGTCGTTGATCATTTTCTTGAATGGCGGCAATATCTGCGCTAAGTTGGGATAATTTGTCTTTCAGTTTAGTTCTTGACTTTTGGGTTGAGTTTGAGGGTTCAATAAAAATCTTTTGTCTTAGATGAAGCCAAGATACTGAATTGTGTCAGCAATGAGTGTTGGAATATTATAGATATTAAAAGGTGGGCAGGATGTGTGGCAGAGGGTTAAAGTTATGTGAGTGCATTTTGATTTGTTTTCTATCATCCTCCAATAGTTGCACCAATTTTCAATCTGAGATAAATATCTTTGGGCTTGATTAGAGACAATTTAGGAATCTTCATGGGATGATAGGATATATGTTTCATCAGTAAATGTTGCTAAGAAGTATCAGGGGTTGTAGGGATATGTGCAGTATAGATGATATAGAGGACTGGTCCCAGTATGATACCTTGTGGGATTCTGGCCTAGTAGAAAGAGTGTGAGCAAAGGCCTTCTTTAATCCTTCTAGAGAGGTAAATCTCATGTTAGAGATCATTCCCAGCAATGAGATTATAAAAGAAGGAAAGACCATAGAATCAACTTTTAGACTGTTTCGGGAAAGAGGTTTACGAAGGAGGTAGTAAATGAAAATACCAGATATCACAATGAAAAATGGGATATGTTCCCTCAGACAAAGCTGGGATTGTATAAAAGGGCCTCTGTCAGAAGCAGACTTATATGTCTTTACTTGTATTATTTATAGACACATTAAAATTACTTAATAATTAATTAGCAGACTTTATATTACTTTATTTTTTTTCGCAACATTTTTTGCCTATTTGTTTATTTATAAAATCAAATAAAATATCATGGCATTGTATAGAAGAATGTTGTTGAAAATATGATATGAAAATACACTACTAAATAACTGATTTGAGAAATTTAAAATTATATTATATAGTTGTGGACTAAGAAGTTTGTCAGGGCTACTATTTGGTGCATCACTACTTAGATTTCTGTTTGGTTACTAGTGGCAAGTTATCTGAGTCATCTCTTAAAACACCGTCTTTGTCAGTTCTACTACTGACAAATACAGAAAGACTAAATTTCTTATAATATTTGTACGTTAAGCAAGACGTGTGCTATGTAAAATGTACTTCATGCTAGATTAAGGTGTTCTTTTTATTGTGATTAGCTTCTTTTCTTAGATATATTTTTGATAAATTATTAGTTTAACTACTTATTAATGGTTTTTAGTTATAATTTTAGACAAGTAAACTAAGAGGTCATGAGATAACTGCAGTTGGTTGGAATTCATCTACTGAACAATTTGGAGACTCGACAACAAAACCTATTCTACTAGGAACTTCTAGGGGTATAATATTTGAAGTTGAAATAAGTGCTGATGAAGGATTATTTACTTCCAGTATTGAATCCTACTGTAAACAGGTGACATGTTTTGATCTTTTATATTTAATGTTATTTAAATCAGCAGTTCTCAATCTTTTTGACATCATAAAAATTTGAGTTTTTTTTGTTTTTGTTTATTCTATTTAATTTTATTTAAAAGTAAATGTTATTTGGCTCAAACAATATAAAGAAGTAAGAAAAAAAAATTAGAAATTTTGAATTCCATTTTAATCTATTATTTTTTTAGCAATTATTATAAATTATAATATATTTAAAATAGATATTGCAAGTAAAATTAAAGAAGTAAGTTGGAAACTTGTCTGTTTATCCATATATCCCCAGGTTCTAAATTAACCATAGATAATCTGTTATATGCACAAAAGTTTTGTTATATGCAGGAAGGCAGAGTTTTATTATTTTCTAAGGTATTTGATCAAAACTGTAGTCATTGGTATGAGATTTAAAGACTGAATCAGTTAGGTCATTAGGGGAAATATTAAGAAAACAAAAGTTATTAGAATTAAAAGGGGTTTGAGGAATAGAATAGGATAAGGTGTTTACATGGAGTTCATTAGGGTGGGGGTCAGCAAAATAGAAATTAATTTTATCTGGAGTGATTGGATAATTTTTATCAGATGTGGAACTGGATACAGCAAATTTTCTCAAAATTTTCCATTTAGATTTTGGATCAGGAGCTTGGGATAGGATACTATGAAAATACTGTGCTTTAGCACGGCTTAAAGAGGATTGGTTGAGTTGGAGATGCTTAAACGATGAATAATCTTCTGAATGTCTAGTATGCCTAAAGCGTCTCCTGGCAGCATCTCATCTAGTTTGAAACCAGATAGGATGATGAAACCAAAGCCATTTCAAGCGTATTATCATCCTATATTTTGGGTAAAAAAATGAAGTTGATACGTTTAACCGTCTAATCTTGGTGCAAGAATCATGTCATTATCATTTTTTAAACTCGAGATATAAAATTAATTAGTTTAATGCCATTTTATTTATTTTTTTTTTTTTCTCAGCTTCTAGGGCCCATTGCCAGAATGGCAAAATACTTGTCTAATATTTTTTGACCAGGAACCTCCAAAAAAATTGCCAACAAGATCCGTGTGAGACTGTGTGTCCTCCCCTTGTGAGTGGTTTTAGTTAATTTTAAAATTGTTTAGAATGGAATGGTGTTTCTCAATAAAAATGAGATAATTTGGTTTATTTAAGTATAGCATTGTTTTCAAGTAGGGTTTTAAATAATTAATCATGACCAAGATCATACTAAATGTAAAAAATCTGTTGACTCTAGGGTTGGGGGATAGTCGATAGTTACTATCGATATAGTATACTACACTTGACTCTTGAAATTAACTATTTCATTATTTTGCTTTTCTGAAGATTTGATTTGTTCGTTGTTAATGTAATCATGTAAATTGTAAATACTTTTTTAAAATTCAAATGAATTAGTTTTTTCTCTCATCTTTATGAGATAATCTATTTAAATTATAATCCTGCAAATTTCAAACAGTAAGTAGATAATTGAATTGAATTAAATAATTTGAAATTCTTTATTGAAAAAAAGGAAGCAAATATCAAAAAACTATCGATAGCAATCGACTATCGCCTAACCCTAATTGACTCCTGATTTAAATATTAGTTATATTTATATGGTAATATTTTTTTTTTATACTTGAAGGTCTTTGATTTGGGTAAAGGCACTCCTCATGCGATAACTGGACTGCAATATTGTAGAGTGGGAAGGAGTGATCGTTATTTTGTTATTGCAACTACTGTTGATAGACTGTTTAAATTCTTTGGTAATAATTCTGGTCCAGATGAAAGGCCTCTTCTCCAGCAGCTATTTAATAAATATCTTGGACTTCCAGGTATTGGAAAAAAATATTCTTGTTTCTTAGCAAATTATTTGTTTCTACTCATATGGTTTTTGGTTTTAGAGGGATTCCAAGAGATACCCAGCTCCCTTGATTATTCATCTTTGCAGATTTACACTGCTCCTGGCAAAACTACTCCATCTTCTCTTGGTTGGTTAACTGAAACTGGGATATATTATGCTCAGGTATGAATTCAGATTTTATTAAAGTATTTCTATAGTTTAATGACTATTTATTCTAATACATGTTACCGACTATTGATATTTGATCAATAGCTTTTGTCACCTGGCAAGCTCAGAAGGTTTTTTTTTTGGGGGGTTGTTGAGGTTAGTTGTGATTTGAAATAAAAAGGTAAAATAGCTGTGTGCATCAAAGAATTAGAAAGATATTTCATCTAAATTGTGTGAGGAAAGAAAAAAAGGGTCACATATCTGGAGATAGTGTTGTCCTTGGACAAAGAAATTTTCATATCTGCAGAATTACCAGCCATATTGGCAAAGGCTGTACAAAGGATATTTGTACCAATATTTTACCAAAAGGAAAATAGGAAAGGTGATGTAAATATGTTGACCAAGACACATCAAACCAACTGTTTGAAGAAAATAAAACTGGTACAGATTAATAACAAAAACTTTACGCATGCTTTAATTGATTGTGGTGCATGAATGTGCGATAAGGGACGGTATTGCAGAAAACATGAAATGCAGAGAACAGCTATTTATGCAATTTTGCCTGGATTTGGAGATAAAAAAAGCCTGTTGTCATAACAGAAGCCATATTTAGTATAGATGGTGTGATTGGGGTAGAAGTAATGTCCTTATAGCTCTTAATGATGCTGAATAATCTGATTTAATCATTGTTTGCAGTTTGCTCGATCAACCACTTATAGCATATTATTGCTTAGATGGAATACTGAAGATAGGATATAGACAAGACCCATTCAGAAATCTATTAGTCAATCAAACTCTTATTCGGGAAAATATAATTGTCAATAAAGGCAAGGGAATTTATCCTGATGGTATAAATTTAGTAGAAGTAGGAGGAGACGATTTAATTTGTAGTTTTCTGCAAAACAAGGTTGATGAATTCCGAAAATGCTTGTTGAGGGCCCCCCCCCCCCCCCCCCCCCCCCTTCGGAGCAAATCATCTTAAGTTAAAGCAAAGCTGGAAAATGTTTAGCTGTAGTGTATTTACCTTTTGAGCTCTACTAGAATCTCAAAGAATGTTTTATAAAAAGTTTGTTAATGATCTTGAAAAGAGATGAAATACCTTCATTAAAGGCAAAAGTCCAAAATTCAATTGAACATACAAAATTACTTACTGATAATATTAATATTTTCTTTTATCCAAAGAAAACACTAATCTTGGAAAGAAATTGCAAACTATGCCATCGAAATTGACATCTGCCTATAACAACTTCAAGAAGAAAAAGAACTGAATGATATAATGTGTACTAGCTAGACTTTTTTGCAGGATAACTATAAAATTTTGGAAAAAGAGTTTGAAAAATATTAGTTGAAGAAAGAAGATGGGACTTAAGAACTGAAAGATAAATGTATTGATGTTTAGTTCTTACTGGAAGCAGAAAAGGTAATGAATAGTTGTCCTCACAAAGACGAATTAAAGGAAGACAAAATGGAAGTAGGACAATTACTATTTAAGTCCAATGGGTATTAGCCAAGATATTGGGGCCCAATGGTTATAATTGGAGTACAGGGAGGTGATTCCTACAAAGTTAAAGATTTGAGAGTGTGAGCTGAGACTTTAGATATTAGAAGAAAACACTTACTTTAGAAAAGGAAAGTACGAGTGAACAAACAGCAGAAGAAGCTGATAGGGAGAGCCTAGTAGAAGAAAAAGCTGACAAGGAGAGCCTAGAAGAAAATAACAGGAGCCACATGATCCAGGCAAGGCAAAGGCAAAAGAAAGTGGCATCAGCTTTTGTCATAGCTTGATTCTATTTCAGAAAGAAAGGTTCCTCGTCACATTGTAGCCTAGGATAATTTGTTTTTAATTTTGGTTGTTTTTTGCAACACATCAGAATGAGATTACTCAGCTGGAGGCCTGGAAGAAATCCGTTTACCTAGGCGATTATGTGTGAATACTCTAAATTGAGGTCAATTTGGATCCAAGGATGGCCGAATATGTTGCCGACTATCAATATCTGATCAATAGTTTTTGTAACCTGCGAGCTCCGGAGGATTTTTTTGGGATGTTGAGGTTAATTGAGATTTGAAATAATAAGGCGAATAAATATAGATTCTTGTATTAATAATTCTCTGTGTGATTAAGTGTATTATCGGATCTTTAAGTTTACTTGTATAATGATTTCTAGGTTTTAATGTGTTCATTACATTTTTATTTTTTTTTTTTATTTATTTTTTTTTAGTAATCATCAAATTTATTATCGTTTATTACTGTGTGTTTATTATTATTATTATTTTTTTTTCCATGTTCTACCATAACTCATAAACAATTAATATTTACATACAGTGTTGGCTAGTGATTTAAGAAATATACACAAATACGTAAAGAAAATGTAATGGTTAAAGAAAATGTACATACAAAAATATGTATTTGCTTTGTTAACTCTTTAACATTTCTTGATGAGATATCTCTGGGACAGAAGCAGTGGTGTATTAGCACCACACATCATTCTGTGATCAACCTTTTTGTTTTGGAAGGGATAAAAAGCTCCCCCTTTTCTAGATATTTAAAAATTCTTGTTTTTTTAAAATAGAGACCATGAATGTTGTATATAGAAAAGTTTTGTGTTTTATTGATTTTAACAATTTTTTACTTCTAGATTGATCCTACTAATGATGATTTGCTTCTGTCTGGCACCAAAATGTTCAGCTTTCCAGATTCTGAACCTCCAACAGCTTTTTTGATGACAGACTTTCATATCCTTCTTCTTTATCCTTATTACGTTTCAGTTTTATCATCACTCACTGAACAATTGGTTTTCACTGACTTTTATAATGAAGTAGGTTTTTTTTTTTTTTTCTATATTGTATTATTATAGTTAAAGTTTGTAATCTAACTGATGTTTAAAAATTTTAGATGTATGGAAGGCTATTGAATATAATTAGAGACCCAGTTAAAGGTACAATCTGGGTTTATGCCGAAAAGGCTGTTTTTCGCTATAGAGTTAATAATGAAGAAAGAGATGTGTGGCAGGTATGGTAAAAGTTTTTATTATTTGAAGTGACGTTTTAATTTTTTTTTTTTTTTTTTTTTTATACAACTTTTTCTATATCCTAGCTTAATAGTGCATCTTCACTTTATCAATATATGGATGATATCATAGCTCAAAGTTAATTTATAAGCTTGGATTTCATTGGAACTAAGTTGTTTAGAATTTTAAATAAAAACGGAAAATACAACTGGAAAAAAAAAAAAAATTGTTTTAATGAAATGAAAATGAAATTAAATGAAAAAAATAATCTTTATTCTGGGAAGTATTGTCCCCTAAGAATAACAAAATTGTGTCATAAAATAGTACAATGGTCTGGCATATATATTTTCATACAAAGGTATTTATATATGAGGAACAATTGACATGCAAATACAGTTAAGTAAATAATTGTCTAAGGAACTTTAGTAAATAGGATAACATAAGAAGGATAAATGAAATAATACTAAAAAAAAAAATAAAATAAAATAAATAACCCTGAGAAAATGAGAAAAGATATATACAGAGAATGAACCATGTCTGTATGTACATTGGATGAAGAAAATATTTACAGAGATTATGATATATACTTATATATATACTGCACTCATTCACTTATACACCTATACACACAACTATACACATATGAATTGTCGATAGATAAAATTTCTTTGTTTAGGAAAAACATTTATAATAAAAAATAAAAAAATAAAAATAAGAAAAAGAATTTTTATAAAAAAAATAAATAAAATGATTATTTACCAATGTGGAACAAATAAAAGATTATTATTATATGAAAGAAAATTTATGAGTCAATTCACCGGTATCAAATTTATTCGATTTGATCATATTTAATAATAATTACTGTTCATATTGACTGGCATCTGACTGGGATAAGAGGAGATATTGGAAAAGGAGTGTTTTAAATGAGCTTAAGGAAGGGGCATGTCTTATTTCAGGAGGGAGGGTGTTCCAAAGGGTAGTGGATTGGGCTAGGAAGGAATGCTGGTATAATGTTGTTCTATGGAAAGGCAAGTATAGGTCAGAGGAACGTGATCTTGTTGTGAATCGGGAGTAGAAGGAAGACTTAAATTTCAACAGATTATAAATGTAGGATGGGCGATGGTGATAAATGACTTGATAAAGGAATGAACCTAGGAAGTATGATTTGTGGATGGGTGGATGGGTAGAGCCACTTCAAGTCCATGTACAGGTGTGAGACATGGGAACGCCTCGGGGTTCCAAAAACAAATCGAACGAAGCAATTCATAATTCGTTTTAACCTCTCTTGGAGACCCACAGAGAGACCCCCAAACACCACGCAGCCATAGTTAAAGAGAGGAAAGATGAGCGAAGAAACTAGGAGTTTGCTAGTGGCTTGGGGGAGGAAATGACGGGCACGATTGAATAGTTTCAGGGTTCCAATTGAATTTCTGGATATTTGGGCAATTTGAGGCTTCCAGGAAAGGTTTTGATCGAAGATGATTCCTAAATTTTTGACGGAGGAGCAAAAGGTAATAGGTTGATTACTTAGATTTAGAGAGGGATAATAGGAGTTTAATCTGAGAAGGTGACTTGAGCCGATTACTATCGCCTGGATTTTATTTGCGTTTAATTTTAAATTATTCAAATTGGCCCAGGTACAGATTCTGTCAAGGTCATCCTGAATCTTGGAGAAAGCATCAAGGATTTTGGCAGGGGAAAAGGATAAATATATTTGACAGTCTTCTGCATAAAGGTGGTGGGAGCAGTGTAGAATTGACTGATGCAGATCGTTAATGTAGGAATTAAAGAGGAGAGGTGATATGCTGGAGCCCTGGGCTACACCAGAGGAAAGAGGTAGGAAGTCTGACAAGGGTTGGTTAAGGATTGATACTGCTTGGGTACGGTTGGAGAGGAAAGAATGGAACCACTGGATAGCGCTGTTTGAAAAGTTTAAAGATTTTAGTTTTGAAAATAGGATAGAATGGTCAATGGAATCAAAAGCCTTGGAAAAATCGAGGAGTATAAGGACGGTTAGTTTTTTTTTTTTTCGTCTATTGCGGCATGGATATCACTGGTGATTTTGATTAGTGCGGATTGGGTAGAATAACCAGGACGAAAACCAGATTGAAGGGGATCGAGTAGAAGGAAATCTTCCAGGAAGCTGGATAATTGGGATTGCACCAAACGCTCTAATGGTTTTGAGAGGTTTGAAAGGATAGAGATCGGACGAAAGTCTGCAGGACAGGTAGGGTTGGAATTTTTATTGATAGGATGAACAATGGCTTTTTTCCAGGAGGTAAGAAATATGGAGTTTTGAAGGGAGAAATTATAAATGAATAGAAGGATCGGCGTAAGTTCTGGGAGGCATAATTTTATAAGTTTATTTGGGATACCATCTGGACCAAGGGAGTTGGTGTGGGATTTCATGACAGAGGAAATGATATCAGAAGGGGTAATGTAGGAAAAATAAAAATTATTTGCATTGAATGGTGTTTCGGGTAAGATACTGGCTGAGTGGAAGGGTGGGAGTGGTTAGAGATGGCGATACAAAATAGGTGTTTAGGTCGTTCGGTGAAACTGGGAAGTTGGTCGAGGTTGAAGATCCGGAGGGATTATGGAGGGAAAGTTTGCGAAGGAGCTGCCATTTTGTTTTAGAATCAGGAGCGGACCGAAAGGCTTCATGGAAGTAGGAAGATTTTGCACGCCGAATTTTTGTTTGTACCAAGTTGCGAAGCACTTTGAACGTTAGATAATCGTCCGCAAGTCTCGTCCTTCTGAATCTTCTTCTTGCAGCCTCACGCTTTCGCTGGAGATCTTTGATTTCTTGAGACAACCAAGGTGCAAGCCGGCGACGAAAGGTGGAGGTTTTAAGTGGAACAAATGTATCGAGGATTTTGAGGAGATTAGTGGTGAGGATGTCAACCATGGATTCTATGGAATAGGTGGTGTAGATCTCACTCCAGTCTAAGGCTTCAAGGAATGGTAAGATATTTTCACGGTTGAGGGCATCAAGGTTGCGGAAGGTAATGGTTCTAGAAAGGACCGGAGGGGTTCGGAAGTCATAGGATATTTGGATTAGGTCATGGCTGGATAGAAAAGACACAGGACATTGGGAGGAGGACAGGAGGTTTTGTTGTGAATCGATAATATTAAGGTCTAACCATGAGTCAGACCAGCGGGAATGATGAGTAGGAGAAAAAGGAACGATAAAAAGGTGAAGGGAATAAATCAAGTTATCCAGGTAACGTTTGTTGTTGGAGTCGGAAAGAAGATTTGTGTTGAAATCACCCGTAATAATGATTTTGGGATAGAGAGGAACCAGGTTAAATAAGGAGGATTCAAAGGACAGATTGAAAGGTACAAGAGGAGGACGGTATACAACTCCATAAACTAGATGTTGGGTACCAGCAGAAATTTCAATGAATAGGTACTCAATGTGAGGTTGTACGGATGAGGGAGAGAAATCAAGAATTCTTGTCTTTAGGCTGTCATGAACATAGATTCCTACTCCAATGCCCGTCCGGTCGGCCCGGTCATGGCGGGTAAGGGAATAGTTTTGAAGGAATACGGAAGAGGACGGAATGTAGGGTTTAAGCCAGGTTTCGGAAATGGATATGATGTGGAAAAATTTTGACTGAAGTATTGTTGGAATTCGTCAAAGTGAGCTGGTAAGGATTGGGAGTTAACGTGACAGGCTGTTAGGATACTAGACATACTGTAGAGAAGTAAAGAACAATGCTATAGGATTTAGGAAAAAGACGTTGTAATTAGAGTAAATAAATAAATATATATTTAGTAACAACTTAGGAAATTTTGCTAAATGAATAGAAAAAATGTTTCTTTTTTCTATGTATGAAAGGTTGATGCTATGTCTGAGATGAAATATTGGATGCCAAGAACAGAAAAAAAATAAACGTTTTAGTTGTAATAAAAAAACGAGAAACGATAAATTGAGGTGGTTACATAGATATATAAATACATGAATATATATAATCATGAAACAAAAAATCATAAATAGAGATATATGAACGACAGTGAATAAACGAAGATAAAAAGATGCAGTGTGACCTAAATAAGTAAAAAACACATTAGTTGTGATTAGCCGGCAAAAAAAACGATAATGTGAAGTGGTTATGCACGTATATGAAAGCACAAATACATATAATGGTAAGGTATAACATAGTAAAATGTAATGAATAAGCGACTGTAAATAAACAGAGATAATTAGATGCAATAAAACTTAAATAACTATAAGAACATTCTAGTTGTATTAAGCAAGCTAAAAAATATAATGTGGAGTGGTTACATATATATTTAAATATATAAGCGTATGTATTAATGAGAAATGAAAGCATGAATCGAAGTGCATAAACACCAGTAAATAAACCGAGATAACAAGATGCAGTGAAACACAAACATTTAAAGAAACATTCTAGTTGTAATAAGCATGCAAAAAACGATAATGTGGAATGGTTATAAAGAAATATAAATACAAAAATATATATAATAAAGAGATATAAAATCATAAACTGTAATATGTAAGCTATAATAAATAGACTGATAATGTGATGCAGTAAAACGTAAATAAATAAAAAAACACAGAAATAATAACCTTGTATCCAAAAATAAAAATTATCTTCTAGGATAGAAATGGTAGATGAACAATAAGACAAAACACAGTGTTCAATAACAGAAAGTTTGAAAGACCGAGAGGGCGCAAGATGGTGATGTATTCTAAAAAGTCAGCCGAAAATCTCCAGGTCCTGGCTCTGATCAATGAAAATCACGGGCTGGCCATCATCTTTACGGCAGCGGACTCGTCCACCCGCGAACCACACATACTTTAGTCTACCAGCAGATCTCTTCTGATGGGCGAGCCAATACAGATGCCTGTTGGTCGGGGTCATCTCTTCACTGAGATATATCTGGTGGGAGTCGTTCTCCTGCTAGCCGATATCCCACGTTGAGAAATCCTGCTTCACTCTTCTTTTTTGTATTAACTCATCCCTGAGCGTTTTATTGATATATGTATGAGTTAAAAAAAAAACAGCTGTGTGGCTCTCTGCAAATGAGTAAAGAGGAAGCATAGCTTTCTTAAAGCTCTAAAGTATGATTTGACTGAACAAATCAGTAAGGAAAAAACATGACTTTTTTCATTCAAACCAATATAGCTCCTAAATGGTAGGTCCGATTGACAGCTTTGTAACTTTATCATATGATGCATGATCTTCCCGCTGGTTTTTATCGACTTCTTCCAATCTTTTTCTTTCAATGTTACCATTCATTTTTAATTAAAGAATTGTAATAAAATAAATTAATGAAATACAAACAATTATATAATTGTAAATTATAATGAAACAACAAAAATATGAAAAAAATAGATTAAATATTAATTATCAGTATTACTACTGTTAAATTTAACGTGTTGGCCACAACATTTCCGCCCACCAAAATTTCCATTGAAATTTTCCATAATTTTGTTGGTTCATTGACTGGAAGCAAGGAGGCAAGTTTTGCAATAGGACGCTTGTAGACATTTTAATTGTCACTACCCTAACTACATCATCATCACCTGGATGAACAGCTACAATTCAGGCCAATGGATACGTTCGTTGAGGACATTTAGGGTTCTTTATGATTAAGAGGTCTCCCTTAAAATTGATGGCTGTTCCACTTCTTCCTTTGTTGTAAATCGTTGAGGTACTCTGTTCTCTAGTGAGTCCCAAAGTGTAGGGATCGTTGCTTTATCTTCTTCCAGTGTGGCCGAAGGGGTATTCTGACTAAAAAATTCCTTGGTGTCTAGGCTTCTAAGCAATCTGGATTAGAGTTCACTGGCACCAAAGGATGTGAATTGATAACTGCTTTGATTTTACAAAAAAGGGTACACAGTTCTTTAAAGGCTAGAGGAGTCTCACCAATGATTTTGTACATTAAAGATTTGGCCGCCTTAACGCCTGCTTCCCATAGGCCCCCAAAATGTGGAAATGGTGGCGTTATGGAGGACCACTCAATAGATTGATTTGCTTTATGTTCCTTAATACAGTCTCATATGAATGGTAATTTATACCAATGCCTGAAATCCTTAAATTTCTTAGATGCACCAACAAAGTTGGTGCCTCAATCCGAGTATAGATGGGTAGGCTTTCCTCTCCTAGCAATAAATCGGTCAAGAGTGGCGAGAAAGGCTTCAGTTTTCAATGTTGATACAACCTCAAGATGAAAAGGCTTTTGTAAGCTTTACCCAGTGCTACCTTACGCCGCAGAAGACTCTCTAATAATAAATGGGCCTCCAAAATCAACTCTGACATGCTGGAATACCAATCCTTCTTGAAGCCTACATGAGGATAAATTACCCATCAATGGGGGACTGGGTGATTTGTTGGCTTTGTAGCAACAAATACAATTGAAAACCTTTTGATGTATCAATGATTTCGCTGATACAATCCAATATTGTGATTGTAATATCCATTGTAGCACCGATGGTCCTAAATGTAAATGTGCTCTATGGAAAAGATCAACATGCAGCTCTACAAAATGACTCTTTCCTGATATAAAATGACTCTCATCAGATGCTTGGCTTCATACTTTAGGTTTGAGTTTTGCAAACAGCCCACCCACAGCAAACCGTCTGAATCCACAAATGGTTTGAACACTGGTAAATGCTTCGCATCAATCTTAGGACAGTTTTGGGTCAACCTGATGCAGACTTTATTCGCATGTCTCGACTCCTTCAAATATATGGATCCGGTTGCAATGTTTGTTGGCACCTGCATCTATTTATGAAACGCCAAACATAGCACACTTCCTAGTAGTTTAGGGTACGATGAACAACAACCCATCCACTCAGATCAATCAATGGCATTTGTATTGTTCTTTATTGTAGATAGATTCACCGTTACAGTAGTTAAATTAGGCCATTCTTCTAATTCCGACCTCAACCAAGGTGAGTATGATGATTCCAAAGGCAGTATTGTAAACATAAATCTTCTATTTTGTTGGTCTTGAAAGCATAAAAAAGAAGTAAACACACAATAACGAATGATAACGATTGTGACGTTAAACGAAATAAACAAACAAACAAACGAATGATAATAGATTAATGATTTATTAAACAAAATAAAAGAGAAGGTACACATAAAACATAGAAATAAACATAAAAAATAAACTAAAAAGGTCTGATAATAAACTATATCACACAGATAATTATTGTTTATTATTAGATAATCGTCTTTCTACTTCAGTTCACAATATTCATTAACCTGCTGAGCACGCCAGGTGACAAAAAATTATAGATCGGTTATCGATTATCGGTAACAGTATACCATGTGAACTGCAATCAGCTGGGTTCTCCTCTGAACTTAAGTGATTCCAGCTGCTTATGTTCATGATTTCTAAAATCTGTACTAACCTATCGGCCACAAAAGTGTTTAGACGCTGAGGAGGTGTTGATAACTATCCAATGACAATAGTGGAATCAATGAAAAAATTTGATTTCTCAATGCCTAATTTGGCATGCAGACTATTAAAGGCTGATAAAGGCGGCTTAGCAATAATGCACCAGACAACTAAAAACGAGGACAACTAAAATAGTCATGCTTTTTATAGGTGCAAGTTTAGTTTTGGCCTTAATGAGATGACTATTGTAGCCTAAACGAGTTTTCGCAACAAGTTATATCACGGCTAAGTAATCTCTTTCTGATGCATTGCAAAAACCAACCAGAATTGAAAACAAATTATCCTGGGCTACAATGTGACGAGGAATCTTCATTTCTGAAATATAATCAATTCCCAAGCTGTGACAAAAACTGATGCCACTTTCGCCTCATTTCAGGCGGATCAAACTCATCCCAGCTTGCACTTGTATATTGACATATCCTGCAGGATTGTCTCAGCATAAAAAACTACAGGTGATATGAAGCCCAACGGGTTGTAGATTCTGGCTGTAGCAGACAAAATGGCTTGCTTGGAAGGGTGAAATGTAGGTGTGGTTATCTCGTAGGGGAAGTAGTCATGAGTAGAAATCCAGTGCATAGCCAGACGTTTAATCTTAGGTTCATCCTCTGCAGCAAGATGAACTTTATTCTGCTTGAAATCCAACTCTTCCAGTGACTTTTTTAAATCCAAACCGTTGCTTGCCCATTTACTTAATTGCAATTAACTGGCAAGTTGCTTAGCTTCATCCTCAGACCCGGCACCTGTAGCAATGTCGTCCACATATATGTTGTTCGCACCAATCGGCGCTCTTGTGAGGGGGGAAAAGAGAAAAGTAGAGTCTGTCGTTCATAGTCATGCCCTCTACCGAATTCCTTGATTAATCGGCCCTTTAGTTTTACCATAGCTACTCAGAGGGCAGTTGACATTGACTCTCGGAAACTAAAGGATGTGGCTTCTTATCGCATCCACTAATCCCTACAGGAATACTCTCACTCTGTCGCTGTCTTCTGAACCAGTACGAGCGCCTAACCCTTTGCCCAAGGCCCTGTGGTCTTCCTGTCTATTTATGCCCAAGGCTAAGATTAGCCTTCCAAAAGTTTGTTCTCAAAGTGTTTTTTTATGTTATTTAATAAAGACATAGTGCCCCATGCTAATGAGTGGTGATTTGAGAGGAAGATATCTTGACCGAGTGTTTCAGCCTGTAGGAATCATTCATCTGCCCGCGATTCTCTTGGAGGCTTCTGAGAAGTCGCGGAGGTACATCGGCGGATCCACCAAGGTGATTGATTTTCTCTGTAATATTTGGTTCAGTTATCCTCTGAGTAAGGTTTCCCCAAAATTGCGAACACTCGTTTTTATAGCTTTACATACAGTCCATTATCAAAAGGCTGATGCGATTTCTGAGGAGTCGCATCAGAAAATATCACGATCATTGATCAAACATATATGTCTTCTGGTAATGCTTAAGAGGCCATTGAGTACGGTGCTCCTTCATTTTGTGCTAATTAAATGATTGTTTGTTGAACTTGAAATGGTGCAGCACTTATGCCATATGTTTCCATGCACAATTCAAACTCCTGAACTGGATCCTTCGGGTTGTTGTGCCAAAACATGTGTTGGTACTCCCTATCAGGTGGATGAACCAAAATTTGTCTATACATCTTGACTAGATCAGCGACAAACACTATTTGGCGGATCTTAAAATTGGTGAAAATTTCCCGAATATCGTGTTAAAGTTTATGGCCTGTAAATAAATGATCTTTTAGTGATCCATTAGATGTTTTGCCCAAATCATCACAGTTCTCAGTTTTATGGAACTGTCCTGTAGATGTTTTGTTACTGCATGGTGCGGCAATGTATAGGCGGAAGAGCAAGATGTGACTGCCATGTGCCCCAGTTGTTTATATTCTTTCATGAATTTATGATAATCCTCTTTGAGTCGAGAGTTCCAATGAGGCTTCCAGATTAACGAGGAGGCACTTGAAAGTCTGTCCTTTTGGGTTCTGAAGAAAGCTGATGGTACCTTTAACAGGTAATGACACGACATATCTTCCTGAATCCAGGCTATAATGTGTCTCTCTAAAGTGTTGTTAACAGAGCTTATCTTCTTCCGACGTAGTAAAACCGGACAATCAATTATGATTAATTAATTTGGAATACAATTAAAAAAACTTTAGTTATTAACAAAATAGTTCATAAATATTTTTATATTTATAATAATATTATAATTATTTTTATATTTATAGTAAAAAGTGTGAGGTGCTTGATATTAAATGTTTCTAAAATTTTATTGGTAACTATAGAGAGATATGCTTTTAATATAAAGAAGAACATATTACTACCCAACTTTATTGGGTTGCTATACATACAGTAGACGAATCTGTCTACTCAAAGTTAATAATCTAATTACCTATAAGATAACATTAATTCATAATGTTTATAATATGGGTATAATTCATAAAATTAGAGTTATTATTAAAATAATAATAATACTTTCTTTGGATGATTAAGATATAGAAATCGCCAAGAACTTTGACTTCGATATTTTAATGTTACTTGATGTTTCCTATAGAGTGGAATCCAAAAAATATAAAATCTCAATGGATACCGTCTGTCCCTTCTCCATAATTAAAGTTTGTTGCTCTCAAGGATATGAGGATGTGTGTTAACCAGAAGAATACCAAGTTTATTAGAGCTGAATCTGGAGCATGGACAACTAACCAATAGCCCATGGTGATGGGCCTATACTTGTTTCAGAATAAGTGATTTGTGTACCTAAGATCAGTAGTTAGTTGTGAAAATAAAATATCTGTGAAAACAAGTCATTGAATTATTAAAGCTAAATAGGTGCTATTTTTTTTTTTTTCTCAGAAAACATATGAGAAGCTCTTACCTCTCTCCTAACACTATGTGCCTCCTGTATAAGACCTTTATTACACCTGTGACCTAAGGATCAGAAGCTTGGACGCTCACTAGGTCTGAGGAGAGGGAGATTCTTATATTTGAATGGAAGATTTTTTGACGAATGTTTGGACTGGTCAAAGTCAAAGACAACTGGAGGTGAAGGATGAATAAAGAAAGTCATCAACTTAATGTCGTGGCAAATATAATGAAGTTCTTTAACCCTCCGTCAGTTGCATTGAGCCTAATGGACAATACAATTTTTAATTGCCATAACTTTCATCCCACTCATATCTAGGGGATCTTTCTGCACACTAGCCTTTCTAGGAATCTATATAAAGGAATTAATTAAAAACAAATTAAAAAGAAATTATTTTTATTAGTACAAATACATGAAATAAAATAGTCCGATATTTTTTACCCTTCACCATAATTACTTCAAAATATTTCTTAAAACATTAAATAAACATTATAGAAAAATTAAAAAACCTCTCAGGTACTGTCATTAGATATAGATATATTCAATCCACCTCAGATTCGCATGATCCATGCGCCTCAGAAGAAGTTGGAACATTGACAATTTTACACTCGTCACAGACGCAGTTGGCGTGGCTGAGACAGATTTTTTGCAATGAAGACATTTAATCTTGTTAAGTCTTCTAATACCAGATTCAACAGTAGATACCATGGACTTACGTCTCTTGGGAGGGGAGAGGGATGATTTTTCTCCATTATCATCGTCAGACGGATTTGAAGGCTGGAGGGAATTCCAACTTTCTTAAGGCTTCTCTTCAGCTCTGGAACCGTAAGCTCATGGGCCAACCGTTTTAGGAACAACCTTCTGCCCAATGGCTGCAGTCTATTGCCGAGGTAGACAATGAGAGACCTCTTCATCATCAGATCCATCAGTCTTGCTCTGTACCAGAATCCTCTTTTCTTTATTCCACTTCATCTTCTGAAGAGGATGAAAGAAAAAGCTCTATTCTCCTAATTCGTCTATCCCCAATGGGTCTTCATCACCATCAATAGCTAACATTATGTTCCTGATCTCCTCAAGATTCCTCTGGTTATTTAAGTCAGACCTTTTCTGGGCCATATTAGTAAAATATCTGAAATAAAAGACAGAGGAACTATAAAAAATTTGGTGATAGTGAGCTTGGTCACAATGTGCGTGCTACTAATAACTAATTTCGAAAACCGATGCTATGAAACCATAAAATCTACTAATTGTCCTTATAGATTGAATAAATATTAATATTTAAGATGAATGCACAAAGAGGCCTCATGTATATTAGCTAGTACTTATGAGGATACTAGAGAGATACGGTTTCCGCATTCCGTGAGTGAAGTGTCGTCTGTGCTTCTTAGATCAGTTGCGACCTATGGAGGGTTAAGTAGAAAAACTGTGCTGAGCTGGCTACGTTGAGCGCATGCTGGAGGAGGAAATACCAAAGAAGTTGCTGAATGGGAGGAAGAGGAAGGTTTCTGCTTAGGTAGGAGGATACTGTTTCCAGGGATGTTTGTTTCCTACTAAACACCTGCAACTGGTGTACACTGAATGGCGAAAGCTTATTATATTAGCTGATTATATGTTTAGAACCCACATCTAAGTTGTTTAATTTTTACCACTATAAAAAATTGTTTATTCTGTTTGTATTCATCAATGGTTGCCTTTTTGTTTATTGCCTTTCAATATAGTCCACTCCATTTAACTTTCAGAATGATCGAAACCACTATGTAACCATTGTTAGATTTAACATAGTTCATGAATTCCTTACCAGTATAGATGAATTAAATTTCTCTTCATTTATTGGCAGTACATGTCTTACAATTATTATTTACTTTTTGCTTAGTTTATTTTTTAAAGTTTTTTAAACATTTATTTTATATTTTAGATTTTTGCTAATAAAGGTGATTACGAAATGGCTAAGTATTTCTGCAGGGATAATCTTGAGAATTTGGATAAAGTTCTTATCATGCAGGCTGAGTATTACTTTAAAAAGAAACAGTAACTATAAAATTTATTTTTTATCTCCATAGTGATTTAAATATAGTTGTACTTTTTAATCACAAATTAGTATCTCTATGTTGAAATTTAAATTTAAACTATAGTAAGCTCATGATTTTGATCTTGAGACTATCCATTGATTTCCTAAAACAAGAAAGCCTATAACAGTAGATTTATTTATTGATATTTACAAGTGTACAAGAAACGTATTAAGTAAGTGTGTGGATTTTTTTCATTTTGATTTTTGGCCCAACAACAGAATATATCAGGCAGTTGAGTATATAATTAAATGTACAATGAGACATACAATGTCCTAAATGTGAAACACTATATTGTATTGTGAACAAGTAGCATTTAACATTAATTTTTATTAACGGATTTTGCCCAAATTAAATAAAATTAAAACTCCTGTGATGGATCGTTTTGTGTAAAAGGTATTGTGGATAGTTTCTTTTCAAATACTGATAGACTGTCATGAAGAAATTATAGGTAGCAAGCTTATGTGGTATCATGTTTACATAATCTTCCAATTCTGAAACCATTCTTTAAGTGCTCTAATATACACTTATGATCAAAATTTACTGACCACTGAGACAGTGATTTGACTGGGAATACCTTAATTGGAATTTTGATGATTGGAGGAGGGTTTTGTTCTCTGATGATGTCAGAATCAGTCTAACATCTCCTGATGGTCATGTTAAGACCTGGAGATGATGTGGAGAAAGATTCTCTCAATGCAGTATTATTTATAGCCTTTCTTTTATTGGGGGCTCAATCATGTTCTGGGCTAGTATGACGGAGGCTCTCTCAGAATTAGTGGTTATTCCAGGATGATCTTTGTTTGAATGCAGCAAGGTATGCAGAAGAAATCCGACAAAACCATGTTGTGCCTTTTGATAGAAATTTTGGAGAAGGATTTATATATATGCAAGATAATGCAAGGCCACTCTGGGCGATATCAGTTGAACAATTTTTGTATGATGAGAGCATTGAAAGGGTTAATTGTCCAACTCCAAGTTCTGACCTCAAACCTATTTAACATGTTTGGGATCAGTTCCAACCAACACCAGCTCACTAAAAACCGCATGCTGTCTTGAAATCCAAGTTTTTTTGCGCATTTTTCACTATAACTCCAAAACTGTTTGTCCGATCTGAAATTTCATTTTTTAAAATAAAATCTGGTTAAATTTACTATCAGTCCCTTCATATGAAATTTCGATTAAATTCTGTAATACACCCAATTATGCCCACTGAAAATGTCAAAATCGTCATATATTTCCAAAACACATATTTAGCATTCTGGCTATGGTGTATCAAAATTAATTATCAAAGCTAAAGCTAATTAAATTCCTATACAATTGTTTATATACATATTTATCTAACTCTCAATGGTTTTCGAGATATATGTTATTAAAAATTGATAATTATCGAGAGAAAAAAATTGTTACCTTACTTTTTGTCAAATATTTGCTTCAAGTGCCAGAAACGTATCTATAAAATTAAAGAAAATTTAATGCTCTACAACTTTGATTCTAACATTTTTTTTGAGAATCGATAGTAGATTCTCACGAGGCCCGGCTAAATAAGATAGAGCAAGGTCAACTTTGTAGATCGGCCGAGATACGGGGAATCCCGGTTCGCCCAGAAGAAACCACGGCAGCTCTAATTACGAACATAGGCGCTGGCCTGGGTCTAAAGCTCACTCCCGAAGATATTGACACCGTGGAACGGAGAAGACCTAGAAAAGATGACCCACGTCCGCTGGTCATCATTGCTAAATTTGTGAGGCAATCAGTGAGGGATGAGCTGATTCGACTCAGAAAAGTGAGAAGAGACTTCTCGACGCACGATATTGGTTGGCAGGAAAATGACTGCCACCATATCTATCTCAGCGAGGAGATGACCCACCAATAGGCATATCTATTGGATGGCAAGACAAAAGAAAGCTGCAGGAAAATTGAAGTATGTTTGGTTTTCCGGCGGCAGAGTACGCTGCAGGCGGGAGGATGGCCATCCTGTCATTTTTATTAACACAGCTAAGGATCTTGAGGTCTTCACCTGAAGCATCCACTCCTGTTACCACATACCTTGCTCTGACATCTGGCTCTCCTCTCAGTCTATCGCATCACTCAAATTCCTCAATAGAAAAACATTTTGTTCATTGATTATTTTCTTTTCTTTATTACTCATTTTAATGTGTGCACAACTTATTACATCATGTTTGTTTTTCTCGTTTATATCTTCGTTACTCTTCTGTATTGCTTGTTTGTTTCTTTTTTCACATTTATTACTTAAATTATTCTTAGTTAATTTTTCTTTACTGCCCTTACTTCTAACTTTCTACTTTTTCATACCATATTATTGCTTAGTGTCTTCTGAATCCGCTATTTCTTTCTTCCTTTCTCTTTTCTCTTTTCCATGACTAGCGTCCTAACTCTCTGTCATGTCAACGCCCAATCCCTCCCTGCTCACTTTACCGAATTCCATCAGTACTTCTCTGATAATTTTTATCATATCATTGCAATATCTGAAACCTGGCTTAAGCCTTCAATACCTTCCCTCAGTGTCTCCCTTCCTAACCACTATCTGCTGCGTCATGATCGTACTAACCGCACTGGCAGAGGTGTTTGTATATTTGTACATAATAATTTCCGAACCAAAGTCCTAAGCCTATCCCCTTCTTCTGAACATCCCCACATTGAATTCCTCTTTGCCGAAATAACCATGCATTCACAAACTATCCTAGTTGTTGTAGTTTACTGCCCTCCCAATGTTCCTTTTGACTCCCACTTTGAAACCACTCTATTCAACATTGTTCCTCTCTACTCACATGTTATTATTGCTGGAGATTTCAATACCAATCTCCTCACCGATTCCTCTGACAAGTCTTATCTTGAAAACCTTTTTTTTCGAAACCACTCTATTCAACATTGTTCCTCTCTACTCACATGTTATTATTGCTGGAGATTTCAATAACAATCTCCTCACCGATTCCTCTGACAAGTCTTATCTTGAAAACTTTTTTTTTCCCCTCAACCTACATGTGGTACCATTCTCTCCTACCCACCACACATTTACATCTAAAAAACCTCATTTCCTCTTCCCAGTTACCAATCACTTTTCTTTCTAATCACGATTTAATATCCCTGTCATACAATATCCAAACTCCAGCATTCATTCCAAAAACCATTTCCTATCGCAATCTTGATTCCTTAACATTTTCCTCAATCCAAAATGATATTGACGCTCTGGACTGGGACTCTATATATTCCTCCCATACTATCGACAACATGGTTGACATCCTCACATCCAATCTCTTATCCATCCTCGACTCACATGCTCCCCTAAAAACCATCCTAATCCGACGTCCACCAGCACCCTGGATCACAATAGAAATCAAAAACCTACAAAAGAGACGAGAGGCCGCCGGAAGACGTTTTCGACGGACTAGACTTCAGGACGACTACACTTTGTTTAAATCCCTTTGGAATCAGACACAAACTGCCATTCGAAAAGCTAAATCACAATATTTTCATGAAGCCCTCTCCAGTGCTTGTGATCCAAAATCAAAATGGAAAATTTTATCAAAACTTTCCTTTAGTAAATCCTCAAATGCTCCGCTTTCATACTCTTTTTACTCCTAATGAAATGAATTCCTTTTTTGCTACCTCATCATCAAACTCCTCATCTCTTTCCGCCAGCTAGGCTCCAAGCGGTCCTCCTTTTAACTCCTCCAATTTTTATTTTTCCTATATCACACCCTCAGACCTCATTGATGCCATTTTCCAATGTAAAATGCAAGCTATTGGATATGATGGTATTCCACTAAAATTGATCAAACTCTGCCTTCCTACTATCCTTCCAGTCCTCCTACATATATATAATTATTCTTTGCAAAATTCCACCTTTCCTTCATCCTGGAAGAAAGCTAAAATACAACCCTTACAAAAGAAATCTAATCCATCTTCACTTAATGATTTCCGTCCCATATCAATACTTTCCAATCTGTCCAAACCCCTTGAAAGACTAGTTCAATCACAAATCTCCAATTTCCTGGAAAACTCTCATCTCCTTAATCCGTTCCAATCTGGGTTCCGACCTGGTTATTCAACCCAGACAGCCTTAACAAAAATTACTAATGACATACATACTGCTTTTGACGAACAAAAAGTAACTGTCCTTATCCTTCTAAATTTTACTAAAGCCTTTGACACCCTAGACCATTCTATTCTCCTCACAAAACTAAAAGCCCTATCTTTTTCCTCAAGCTCTCTCCTCTGGTTTCATTCCTTCCTCTATATTGAACTCAAATAGTATCCATACCAAACCAGCCACTTTCCTCTTCCCTTTCATTGACATCAGGGGTAGCCCAAGGTTCCAGTGTCTCTCCTACTCTTTTTTGTGCCTACATAAATGATCTACCAAATTCCATTTACCACTGTTCCTACCATCTATATGCAGATGATTTCCAGATATATCTATCCTTCCATCCCTCTTATTTAATTAAATCATTCTCCCTTATCTAAGAAGACTTTAATAGCATTTGCAAGTGGGCCTCTGATAACAAATTAAAATTAAATGTAGAAAAAACACAGGCTATTATCATAGGTTCTAATACCCATCTGAGATCCCTTCCCCACCTCCCGATCCTGTCTATGAACTCCCAACCTATTCAATTCCACCCCACAGTCAAAAACCTTGGTATTACCTTTGAACAAACCCTTTCATGGAAACCTCATATCTCCCAAATTTCTCGACGGGTTATATCCATCCTTAAACTATTCCATTCTTCCCAGGACTCCCTTCCGAAACCTACTCATCAACTCTTGGTTTCTTCCCTTATCCTACCCCATTTTGACTACAGCTGTGTTGCATATGGTGGCTTGACGGCGGAACTCGAGAGTAAACTAAGGAGACTAATGAACTGTTTCGTTAGGTTTATCTTTAGGGTTCCAAAAGCCTCCCACACATCACATCTATATACAAAGTTAAAATGGCTTTATCCTTCATCCCGCATAAATTACTTCCTAGCCTCCTTCCTCTATCAAACCATCAATTCTCGGAATCCCTCCTACATCTATAACATCTTCCAGTTCAGATCCTCCGTCTCCTCCTGCACTACAAGTTCTCGCTCTTCTGGCCTGTATACTTCTTCCCTTAAGAGTACATCATTTGACCACTCCTTCATTTCCCGTGCTACTTCCTTGTGGAATTCACTACCCTGTGATATCCGTAATGCTCCATCTCTATCCACATTTAAATCAATCCCTTCTCTTTCAATACCTCCTTTCCCTCCAGAATGATACTGACTAGCAAAACTTCACTAAAAAAAAAAAAAGAAGTGCATTCAGTAGATGTAAATAGGTTTTTATTTTTTCTCCTGCAATTATTGGATTTTTGTAATTTTTATTTCTATTTTTGTTCTTTATTTGTAAAATTGTAAATAGTTAACCAGATTGTTAATTTATTTTATTTCATCTTATGAAAGCTAGACTCATTGTATTTAATTATGTACATTATATTATTCTTAGGGGACATCGTCCCAGAATAAAGTTTATTTTATTTTCTATTCTATTCTAGAAGGCACTAGAAGCAAATGTTTGTCCGAACCAGTATCTGTCATGACTAGAGCAGCCCTTAAACTAGAAGTCTGATACAGCATTTCATTTGAATGCATCAGTTGTTTTGGAATTCAAAATAGAACTTTCGCTATCCAAAATGAAAATTCTGAATAATTACAGAAGTAAATAATAATTAAAACTATATAGCCAAATAAACTATATTTATTTATTTTTCAGTGCAGCATTCCTTAAAGCAGGACCAGGACCTCCAATAAGTTTTCTCCATCCATTTTGGCCCCACGGCCTTGCGGTGCCATCTTCTAATTCCTTCCTGATGGAGGTCTTGCTCCACCTCTTCTAGCAATCTTAATCAGGGCCACCCTCAAATTCTATAACCTTCTGGCTTTTCTTTTAGCAATTTTTGAGGTAATCTATTAGCAGGCATCCTCCCCACGTGTCCCAACAATCTCAATCCTGCTTTCTTTATTTGGGCGACTATATCTGGCTCTCCAAACAATGCCATTAGTTCTTCAATTTTTCTTATTCTCCATTCGCCATTTAGAAACTTTGGGCCAAATATCTTTCTAAATATTTTCCCCCGAGTAGCTTTTCACATTTTTTGTGAGCACCCATGTTTCACTCGCATATGTAATGATGGGTCTAATAATGGTTTTATGGGCTATTTTAGCCTTACGCGATAAATCTTTAAATCTAAGAACTTTTTGAACTGCAAACAGGTATCTGATGTCTGCCACTATTTGTCTCTTGATTTCCGCGATAACATCATTATCACTTGTTACAAGTGACCTTACGTATTTAAATTCTTTGCCCGCTGGGAGGGTGTACTTATCTGAACTGGATTTGTTCTTCTTGCGGCTGGGTTCTAGATGTTAACAATATTTAGTTTTCGTTTTGTTGATTCGTAAAACACGTTTTGTACAAGCTCCTTCCAGTTCTTGAAAAACTCCTCCAAGGGCCGCTTTAGTCCTTTATCCAAGTGTTGTGCTAATCTGTTATAGATGATGCCACCGTGGTTTGTCCTGATAGCCCGCACAGCTTGCTCTAAAGATCACACAAGATAAAGGGATCCCCTGCCTTAAGCCTCTATCTACTTTGAATTCCTCCGACAGTGAATTTTTAATTTTAACTTTATATTTCAGGTTTTGCCACGTCATTCTTATTAGCCTGATTAATTTATAAGGTACACCGAGGGATCTTAAATCGACTAAAGCTTCTCTTCTATTTATACTGTTATATGCCTGTTTAAGATGATGTAGATCTATATTGAATTCATAGGACTTCTCTAAGATTTGCCTTTAAGAAAATATGTGGTTGGTGGTTGATCTCCCTGTTCTATAACTGCATTGGTATTCACCAAGGAAGTTTTCAGCCCATTTTATGAGACGTTTGTTTATAACAATGGATAGCACCTTATACATTACTGGGAGAAGCGCTATACCTCTTATAAGTACAAAAAAACTATATACTTGTCATGAATATATTTAAAAATGTGGGGTGTATAAAAATATAAGGAGGAATTTGGAAAAATCAAGTTAAAAGTGTGGTAGAGGAAAAGCGATTATAAACACAAATGTGGGGAGCCCTAATCCTTAACTAGTATTATTTTCACTTTTCTACGCACGCCCACTCCAGTTTATTCTGTGCCGGCAACAGATATTCTCCCTCTCATTGTTCGAAATGTGTTCCTGTTGAGTTTACTGATTGTTTGTTTCTTTGTTTTGATAAAATATTTTTTGTCTTTGTGTTTTTTATTTCTGTTACCATGAACAGCCAAAAGTCTGCTAAATCTTAAAAGCAGTTAAAACTTTCAGAGAAAAGAAAGAAACCCAGACCAAAGAAAAATCAACCATGCAATAGTACTTTTTTTTATTTTAGTAAATTTGAGGGGAAATTGCCTCTAAAGTGTGCGACTGAAACAGAAAACCTTTCAAATCTAGTTATTAGATTTTTATTTCAAAATTGTGTTCTCCTTGGATGCTTGAGAACATAAAAATGTGGCAGAAATACAGTGACAGTCAAAAGTAATTGCACAAGCCAAATATTGCCTCTAAAGTTACATTGGAATGAAATAAAATTATAAAACTTTTTCAATAGAAAAATCTTTTATTTTCACAAGTTTTAAAGTGTTATACCATGAATTAAATAAAACTGATCACTTAAAAAAAAAGTACAGGAGGCCTTGACTCACTATGAGCTGTAGCATCAATTTGATTTGACTGATTGACTTAAATAAAATAATAATAAACACAAAAAAAGACCTTTCAAAAGTATTGATTCAAATTTAATTGTATTTGTTTACAAACATTCTTTTGTTTGTTGTTAAAAGCTAATTCCATTCAGGATTAGGGTGATTGTTATGAATTTTTTTTAGTCGGTGTTGTTTTATATTGTAGTAAAGATGTCACCAAAGAGAGGTAAATTTTCTATTGCGAAACGAGGAATGTGTGTATTTTTGTGAAACAGCGGATTGGTCAAACATTAGGTATGTGCTTTTATATTATTAAGAAATATAACGAGACAGGAACTACCACCAATAAACCACAAAAAGGATGGCCTAAAGTATTGACACCCAGAAAGTACAGAGACATAATTAAAGAGGCTACAAAAAATCCATCAACTCATCATGTTATGGTTGTTTTGGGGTGCATTTCATTTCATGAAGTTGGCAAACTTGTTCCAATTGAAGGCATCTTAAATGCTGATTGATACGTAAACAATTTGCACTATAATCTAAAGAGCAGCACTCAAAAAGATTGAGAATTCTTACATAATTCAACCGGATAATGGTCCTAAGCATACTGCTTTAAAGGAGTGGCTCTTGTTTAATGTGCTAAGAAGGCTTCTAACCTCTCCCCAAAGTCCTGACCTTGATGTCTTAGAAAACTTAAGACACATTTTAGAGCAAAGGATCTGAAAATATGTTGTTACCGCCAAAACAGGCGTGATGGAAGTTTTACTTGAAGAGTGGGAAAAAATAGAGCCAGAGTTTTTAATAAAATTTGTTTATTCTATGCTGAGGCATCTTCAAGCGGTTATTGATGCAAATGGATTGCACACAAAATATTTAAAAATAAAAACAATGTTTCATAAAAAAAAATTTAAAATGTGCAAATACTTCCGAAAGTTCCTTTTTTTGTGTTAATTATTTTTTTTAATAATCTGTTTTATTTAATTGATGTATTAACATTTAAAAACTTGTGTAAATAAAATATTTTTATATTCAAAATGTGTAATTTTATGTCATTCCAAGTAACTTTAGTTTAGAGCCAATTTTTAGATTGTGCAATTACTTTTGACTGCCTCTGCATGTCATCTAGGCCTTTATTAAAACATAATCCTATAGTCAATTAGAATTCGTGAGATGCCTATCCTTTTTACAGCTATCTAAATCTGAGCCCAAATAAATTAGATTAAATAAATAAATAAATAAAGCCTTTTATTGCATGAGGAAACAAACAATATTTTGTAAAACAAATAATGACTTGCAACATAAATAAAATAAAATGTACAGCTTCTAAGATATTTACAATTAATAATAATCTATTACAACGTTATAATTAGTATTTCAAAAAACTGTTTGCAATATATTTACAACTATATGATTGGAGGATGTTGCCTCGTGCAGGCCTCCCCTTAATGGGGGTGATGGTCTAACTTCTCTGGAGACCAAAACCTACTGGGAAGTGGAGTTCACAATTTCATTCCATAGTTCTTTCCATTTTTCTTTATCACGAGCTGTTCTCATCCAATTGGGACCAGTGACAGTCTTGAGGAAATAACTCCAGCGCCTTCCTCAGCTGCCTTCCTCGCCTTCTCTTTAAATTGTATGGGATCCATTCGGTAACCTTTAAAGACCATTTGTCATCCTTAATTCTGGCAAGGTGCCCCGCCCATTTCCATTTGATTTTCCTTATATGTACGCTTATATCCTTAATTCTGGATTCTTTGCACATAGCGGCACACTTAATTTTATCCTTTTTCCTGTAGTTCATAAAGCTTCTTAGAACAGAATTTTGCTATACTTTTAGCTTGGATTCTTGCTGTGTGGTGAGTGCCCAGGTTTGGCAGCCATAAGTAACTGAGGGAAAAACGCAGCTTTCAAACATCATTTTCTTATCTTCCAACTTATAGTTACCCTTCATTACTTCTTTTAATAAATTAGATTAAATTAGCCCAAATAAATTCATATAGTTATCTAGCCGATAGATACCTATTGAGGTACCTGCTATAAATTTATGTAGCATGTCGGTAAATAAAGCGGAGCCTATAGTACCGCAAGCAGGTAAAGTATATTATACTGCCAGGATCTTACGATTTTTTGAGGCCGAAGGACATCCTTGGCCACTCTCCTTCTACAATTAGAATCAATTTTCGTCCTGAAGGATGGTGTTTTAAGATGGTAGAAGGACATCCTTGGGCCACATATATATTAGTTTTCTTCCTTAAGGATTCTATTTTTATTTTTTTTCAAGATTTAACGATTTTATTAGTTTTTTTTCCTTAAGGATAATATGTTGAAATATTCTGGGATTTAACGGTTTTTAAGTTATCCAAAGTTATTAACTTATAAGTAATAATGATAATGTGTTGTTGCTCTGTAAGGCCTCCGGCTAATTACAATATGGAGCATAGGTAAAATATTAGGTGCTTCCACTCACACAACTTCCCATGCAAAATATCCATTTCCTACCAATTTTGTTAGAGTTTTTTTTTTCTCTTTTATTTTGAAACAAAAATATTTTCAAGAAAAACTGATTTCATTGATTCAGTGATGAAAGTAAATAATAAATATATTGTCACATTTTGTAATTCAGACAAAACAAAACTTTTTGCTTCCCCATTACTGAATGTTTTCCAATCGTGTTACACATTTCAGATATCAAGAAACAAATTTGGTTCCATGTTTTGTCTGTCTGTCTGTGATCAAATCAATGTAAGTCATAACATTCACTGGTAATCATCCGATTCTGATGACATTTTTAGAGATTATGCATTTTAGTATCTATATGGCTCCATATTTATCAAATTCATTGTTCTGTTCTGTTCTGGAGCACTACAGTCCTTGCAGAACCTGGGCCTCTGCCATCATCTTTCTCCATTTCTCTCATACCTCCAATTCCGTATCCCCAGCTTCCACAAATCCTCCTCTAGGTCAGTAATCCATTTGCACCTTGGTCTGCCCTTCTTCCTTTTTCCTCCCAGTGCACCATTAAACATTATCTTTGACAGCCTGCTGGGCTTCATTTTTTTGACGTCTCCCAATCATCTGAGCTTGTCTTTCTTAATAGCACAGATGATATCACACTCACCGTACAATTTCGTAATCGGGTCAATCCATTTTAAATCGCCCAATATAAATATAATTTGTTGCACAACATTTTTAATTTTCCTGATTCTTTTATCATGGGTTCCCTATGGGTAGACATTAACAAAACTTCAATTGAAAAAAATTTGCAAGCCATAGTTTTTATTTGGCAGCCATTTTAAAATGATGATTTAATGAATTTTATGAAAAAAATAAGTTTGCGGAAAATTTAATTACGAAGTCATTTTTAAAGATATCAGAATAATTTAAAAACTAGTGTGTTCAGCGTGGAGTAACCTTCAAAAAGACATTAATTTAATTTCGCTATCATGAAAGAAAGTGGGTCAAAACCATTCTCTAAAAACCCTTAAAAAAATTAAAAATCGTTACTTTTTAAGACCATAAATTTTTAGGAAGGAGGAGAGACTCACAAATAATATTTTATTTCTGTGTTGAGTACTCATGATACTACCAGCAGCATAAGTTTTAGTCTTGAGAATGAACTCCTTTTTCTTCTACGGCTATTCAAAAATGGCTAAAATCACGTTAATGCACATTTTCGTTGGTCAATATCTGAAAAGGGACTAAATGAAAAGAAGTGAAAATTTCATGAAATGTTCTTCATACTAATAAGAATACTCCACAAAAGAATTATGACTGAGACTCAACTACGTTTTGAGTTATAGATCTATGAATTTCAATAAAAGCGCTACCTTTTTAATATACTCGTGCCGTGCTAAATTAGCAACTATTGGCTTAAAATTATCTTAAATTTGTCAATTAATATTTAGATTATTAAAGTAATCAACTTAGTCTGTATTAATATGCAATACTTTTGCATAACATTTTATTTTACCATTATTTTTATTTAATTTGAAACATTAAAATTATCTTAACTGACTAGTTAAATGATGCTTAAATCACTAAATTAGCAATACACTTTTAATTACCTCTTATATTAGGTGTGTGGTAAATAAAAAAAACTGTTTGAGTTCCTTCTTTATTCAAAACCAAATCGAAAGTCCAAACGTGATATCCTTATATTAGCCAAAGTCGATAAATCAATGAAATAATTATTAAAACACAATAGCACGATAGAAAAAGGTAACAATAATAATAATGGTTATCGGTATCAGGTGGAGTGAGGTTTCTCATGGACTTGCCACTGCATTATATGAAAATAAAAATTACATAAACTTCTATGTAAAAATAATTATAAATTAAAAATACATCTAAATAAAATAATGGTAAAATAAAATGTTGGCATAGTAACTGCGGCAGTGTCAAATTCATTTCAGATTGTCTCTTTTTTTATCACGTCAGCTCATAACCGATAACCTGTAACAACTGAGTGTTGCCCGCTATAAGGGTGTGTTCATGTCTCAGCAAGTGGTGGGTGACGTGACAGAAAAGATGTAGACTGTACTACCAGTTGCAGATGGAAGAGTTCAAGTTTAAACTTGTAAAACTCACATTAACTTGTTGCAACATGTGAACTGCTGGGTCAGTTGACATTTAACGAAGGGTTTTAAGTTACAAACATACTTGTATAATATACTTACAATTTTTTTTTAATAAATGGACATTTTTAACTCAAGTATTGCATATTAATACAGACTAAATTGATTATTTTAATACTCTAAATAATAATTGATAGATTTAAGATAATTTTTAGCCAATAGTTGCTAATTTAGCATGGCACGAGTGTATTAAAAAGGTAGCGCTTTTATTGAAATTCATAGATCTATAACTCAAAACTTAGTTGAGTCTCAGTCATAATTTTTTTGTGGAGTATTCTTATTAGTATGAAGAACATTTCAGGAAATTTTCACTTGTTTTCATTCAGTCCCTTTTCAGATATTGACCAACGAAAATTGGCATTAACGTGATTTTAGCCATTTTTGAATAGCCGTAGAAGAAAAAGGAGTTCATTATCAAGACTATAACTTATGCTGCTGGTAGCATCATGAGTGCACAACACAGAAATAAAATATTATTTGTGAGTCTCTTCTACTTCCTAAAAATTTATGGTCTTAAAAAGTAACAATTTTTAATTTTTTTAAGGGTTTTTAGAGAATGGTTTTGACCCACTTTCTTGCATGATAGCGGAATTAAATTAATGTCTTTTTGAAGGCTACTCCACGCTGAACAAACTAGTTTTTAAATTATTCTGATATCTTTAAAAATGACTTCGTAATTAAATTTTCCGCAAACTTATTTTTTTCATAAAATTCACTAAATCATCATTTTAAAATGGCTGCCAAATAAAAACTATGGCTTGCAAATTTTTTTCAATTGAAGTTTTGTTAATGTATACCCATAGGGAACCCATGATAAAAGAATCAGGAAAATTAAAAATGTTGAGCAACACTGCCTGGGCGATTTGAAATGGATTGACCCAATCTCGGCATTACTTCTGATCCACCACCTGTGCTCTTCTCTCACAGCTCTAAAGATCCTTCTTAGGATTCATCTCTCCCAGACCAACAGTGCTCTCCCGGTATCTTTAGTGATAGCCCATGCCTCACTACCATACATTACTGTTGGCCTTATTGATTTATAAATCAATAGTTTTGCCTTCCTTGAGAGAGTTTTACAACGGAAAGCTTTTTGTATTGCGTAGAAACATCTGGCAACCATTCTGCTCTTTATTTCTACCTCCATATTGTTCTTCTCTGCCACAACTCCTCCCAGGTATTTAAATGTACTATAGCAGTGAAAGATGTCCTCCCCCAAATCAATGGTATATCTCTTCTTCCCCTGGTCTGTCTAGAGGTTTTCATATATTTGGTCTTGTCTGTGTTTATTTTGAGACCCAAATTAAGAGCTGCTATCTTGAATTCTTCAACAGCACCGGCCAATGCTGTTTCAGTTCTACCTATGATAACCACATCATCAGCATGCCATGTGCTGTGTAAGGCTATTGTATACAGTGTACCCTGGGTTCATCTTTACTCCTAAGATTGCTACTTCTAGGGAGAGATTGAATAGTACAGGGGATAATGGGCCCCTCTTTCTCAAGCCACTATAACTTCAAAGCTTTCCGAGATGCCCACTCTGGTTTTTAATTTACTATTTGTCCTTCCTAATGTCATCCTCGTCCGTCTTATTAGTTTTCCAGGTATTCCTAGTGACTGTAATACTTCCAGCAGCTTTCCTGTTTCCACACTATAATACGTAATAAAAAAATTCCGTCTGATTGGAGGGAGGCTACTATAGTCCCTTTACATACCATACACCTGTCTTAAATCAAAGAACGTTGCCTAATAGAAAATAGGTGGTCTGTAGTTGATCGTCCTGGACAGAAACCACTGTGATATTCTCCAAGTAGTCATTCACTCCTCTCCACCAGCCTCTGAAATATTGCTACAGATAGGCCTTTATAGACTGTGGGTAGTAGTGTTATGCCCCTGTAGTTCCAACATTTAAGGTTATTTCTCTTCTTATGTATAGGGACTATAGTAGCCTCCCTCCAGTCAGTCGGAATTGTTTTCTTCTACCTAGATGCTCCATATTACCTTGAAAATCTCCTTTCAGGTTTCTTCTCCTGTGTATTTTAATAGCTCTGACGGAATTTCATCAGGTACTGGGGACTTATTATTTTTTAGCAATAGAATTATTTTTGTTATTTCTTCTTTGTCAAAGGTACCTCCTCATATTCAAGAAATTCTAGAACACGATTGAGAAGATAGTTTCGATTGAGTTATAATGTGGCCAATGGTTCTTTTGATAATCTCTAAAGTCACTAGAGAAAAAGAGGATCTTTTGCCCACCGAGTGAAAGCTGCTGGGTTAGACTTTGAAAAAGGCCGTTTTGGCTCTATCAAACTATAAAGTCTATAACAAAACAAAGCCCTGCAATTATTGTGAGAAAACGCTAAGATGGGAGAAACAACGATTAACTTGCCCAAAAAGTTTGTTTAGCTTAGAGGGTTAGAGGAGAAAATCAACAGCTCCATTAAAAAGTAGTTTATGGGATTATGGAGAAAAATCTATGCAGCTAGATGTGGAAGTGGAAGTAATGGAGGAGCCAAAGGAAGATAAATTGGAACAACTACGGCAAACAGAGCAAGAAATAATTTAGAAAATGCTACAAAATATCAATCAAAGAACAAAGCTTGGATGAATGCCAGGAAAGATCGACTTACTGCATCCAAGTTTGGTTTTGTCTGAATAAGAAACTCTTCTTCGAAATGGACACCGGTTGCTAAAGCAATTTCATATGACAAAAACTAACCAGAGTTACAAAATATGTCTCTCTAAATGAATTTGAGAAGATTTGAAGAAATTCTTGGGGGAAAAAATTGAACCTGTAGACTCTTCTTCCATCAAAAATATGGGCTTATTAGCAGCGATTTTATCGTCGAAATTAAGTGCCCTAAAATGGCAAAAGATATGACCATTCCTGCAGCTTGCCAAAAGTTAAAAGTTTTCTTGGATAAGAGCTCTCAAAAAATGAAGAAAACCAGCAATTACTATTATCAAGTTCAAGTTCAACTTGAAAACAAAAAACGATAGTTCTGTTATTTTGTTGTGTGGATGCCTCAAGATATAAACTATGAAATCATAACCAGGGACACAACAATTTCTGGCAAAACAATATACGAGGTGTGATCAAAAAGTTCCAGGACTTTTTATATACTATGGGAATGTAATGTCTCACAGCGATGCGGTTGGCAGCATTGTATTGCCTGACTCAACAGGAACACAGCTGTGTTAGCACAGTTTGTTTGAGGAAAGCAGCGTCTCCTCAAGCTCTTCAACACCAGCTGGAAGATAGGTAAAGTTCCTGAGACCTGGAAGGAAGGAGTAATAATCCCTGAACTAAAGGATGGCAAACAAAAAACCAACCCAAACAGCTACCAACCCATCACCCTTCTCAGTTGCATGGGTAAGCTACTGGAGAGACTCGTAAACAACCGATTCATAATGTTTCTTGAAAAGAATGACCTCATAGTACCAGAACAGGCAGGCTTCCGACGATTCCGCTCTACAGAAGATCAAGTCGCCTTCATCACCCAAGAAATAGAGGATGGCTTTCAGAAACAAGAGCACATGCTTGCGGTATGGGTTGATCTGGAAAAGGCTTTTGATAAGGTGTGGACAGAAGGCCTAATTATAAAAGCTGCCACCATGGGCATCCATGGAAAAGCCCTCATGATTATCTGAGGGATCGAAAAGCAAGAGTGAAATCTGGAAATGCAAGGAGCCGAGCCAAAAAATTTGAAAACGGGGTACCACAGGGTGGAGTCCTGACCCCAGCACTGTTCCTAATATTCATAAACGACATCATTCAGGATTTTCCAAATACTGTAAAAGTGTCGTTTGCGGATGACATTGCCCTCTGGAGTAGCTCGATTTCAATATACGCAGGGCAATACAGAATGCAAATGGCCTTGGATAGTATCTGCCGTTGGACTGAAGAATGGGCCATTACAATCAATCTAACTAAAACAAAATACTCCATTTTTAGCCTCTCTCCTAAAATACCGGACGCTCTAAAACTAAATTACAAGCATGAACCTCTTGCAAAAGATGAAAACCCCACTTACCTTGGTATTAAGCTGGACCCAAGGCTCACATGGAAACCTCATATCGAGCAGTCTGTTCGTAGGGGAATGATAAGAACTGCCCTTATGAAGAAAATTGCAGGTTCAGATTGGGGTGCAGACCTGAGGACACTTAGGTCACTATATATGGGCTATGTCAGGCCCTCCTTGGAGTACGGCATCACAAGTTGGGGAACCGCTGCTATCTCAAACCTCCGGAAAGTTTCGACCGTGCAAAACCAGGGACTAAGGATCATGACAGGAGCAATGAAATCTACGCCTATAGACAAAATGGAGGCCCTTACGAAAGTTCCTTCAATAGAAGACCGGAGAGATGTGAAACTCCTACACCTTGATGCTAAAGCCAGATCCACTCCGAAACATCCTTTCCAAATAAGAGTGACTGAAAGAAATAGCAATCGATTAAAGCGGGAAAGCAGTATGCACATTACGACAAGGTTACTTTCAGAAATCGATGGAAAGTGGCGGATCTCAGAAAAGTCTACAGCGGTAGAAGACAATCCTCCATGGCTTGAGGCTCCGAAACCTCTAATAGTTCTGACAATCCCTGGTATCGCAAGCAAGGAGAACTCATCCGAAGAGCAAATGAGGTTTCTTTCCCTTCAGCACATAAATAATGAGTACCCAAAAAACCAGTGGACCCCCGCATATATACTGATGGATCGGCCACAAATGCAACAACAAACGGTGGCGCCGGTATCCATATACAATTTCCTGCAGGAAACATAATCGAGAAGGCTGTTCCGACTGGCTTTGCTTCATCAAATTATCGAGCTGAGCAGGAAGCCATATGTGAGGCATCGAGAATACTTAGGATACTTAAGAGACCAAAGAACTAAAAAATAGTATTCCTTACTGATGCAGCATCAGTGTTGCAATCTCTTAGATCAAAGTGGGGCACGGGCCTGAAAAATCTCTTCAAGGAACTCGAATGCTTGATGGCTATTCACAAAAAGGTCATCCTGCAGTGGATTCCAGGACACTGCGGACTCACTGGAAACGAGAGGGCGGACGAGCTGGCCAAGGAAGGAGCTTCGAATGGGCAGTTCGAATGTACCCTCAGTCTTGAGGATGTAAAAATGCTCAACAACGCCGCGGTCAGCCAGCGATGGATTGGGAGACATCCACATCACGATCCTGGAGATGCAATCTACGAACTCACTCGAAAAGAGCAGGTACTCATCTTCCGATTGCGAACGGGACGCAACAGGCTCAGAGCTCACCTGTTCAAAAAGCTTCATATCGGATCCGGCCCCCTTTGCGAGTGCGGAGAGGGTGAACAAAATACTGAGCACATCCTTCAGACCTGCAGGCTCTATTCTGAAGCTGATATGGGCCTCTCCAACCGATGTGCGGACCAAGCTCCATGGTGACCTGGAGGACCTTAAGAGGACCACTGAATTCCTCATCTTGACCCCCGACCTGGCCATCTAAGGGAACATCGCAGAAGAAGAAAAAGAAGTTTGTTTGAGGTTAGTTTTATAGAGTTTGGCTATTTTATGAAAATGAATGTGAAAGAAGAGCAACGTGCTTGTGTGAAGTTTTGTGTGAAACTGAACAAAACGTTTTCTGAAACCTTTTTGATGTTACAAGAGGCTTTTGGTGAAGAATGTCTAAACCGATCATGCTGCCATCAGTGGTTCAAGAGGTTTAAAGATGGCCGAACATCCACAGACGACGATGCTCATTCTGGACACCCTTCAACGTCAATCAATGATGACAGTGTTGCTAAAGTGAACGCTCTTGTACGATCAGACCGTCGACTAACAATCTGTGAAATGGCAGAAGAGTGTAACATTTCATTTGGGTCATGTCAGGAAATTGGTGATTGGGTCCTTCACGATGACAATACTCCTGTTCACTCTGCATTAGTTATCCGTAACTTTAGTGTAAAAAACGCAATGACTGTCATTCCTCAGCCCCCCTACTCACCTGAACTGGCTCCAGCCGACTTTTCTTTTCTCGAAGCTCAAGAGACACCTGAAAGGACGAAGATTTCAAACAGTTGACGAAATTAAAGAAAAAACAACGGAGCTGCTAAACACCTTTACAAAAGAAGAGTTTTCTGGTGCCTTTGATTAGTGGAAACACCGGTGGGAAAAGTGTGTAGCTTCCCAAGGGGAGTACTTCGAAGGAGACACATTTGAATAACCTGTACGTTGTATGAATAAATGTATAAAAATTCAGTCCTGGAACTTTTTGATCACACCTCGTATTACAAAAATTAAAATTTTGTTTCATAGAAATGCTACTACCTGAAATCATTGATCCGAGTCACACTCGATCTTAATTTTTCGATCTTATACTTAATTTAAAAAAAAACATGAATATGTATTTCAATAATGGGTGCACATAGCTTTTTTTCAATAACTGTATGTCTATTGGTTTCCAAATTAGAAGGAAGCTAAATTTGAAGCTATAAGTGCTGCAGTCTCTTTAGGCAGAAACACACTAGAGTGAGGAGACATTTAGCCTTAATGGTAAATCAACCATTGATCCAATTTTTACCTACTCAATCATCCTGGAAAATACAAGAGAGTACCAGATTAATAATTATCATGTTTTTATAAACTTTAAAAATATCCTATGACTCTGTTGATAGAAAGGAAGCTTATAGACCCCTGACAAAAATGAATATACCAAAAAAGTCAGACTGGTGAAAATGAATGATTTGTAAGATTGCATGGGACGTTGTCTTTGTACTTTTCCTGATGATAACGATTGGTTTTCATCTTTGCACAGTTCAAAAATTTGAGGAAATCACAATAATTAGTATAAATAAGAATGAGTTTGAAGTAAATTTTTATTAATGATTAGGCAAAGAAGTAGTCACTTTCCAGTTAAATTATAGATGATATCCCAAAGTTAGTTCGTGCAGATCACATGAGTAAAAAGGATAGTGAAAACCTAATATTTACTTTGAAAAAATATCCGACAAATTTTATAACCGATGAGGACCACTTATTAGCCACCAATATTCTAGAGCACCAAGTGAAAACTAAAACCGATGATCCGATTTGCTAAAAAAATTACCTTTATCCTTTTCAGTTGAAAGACAATATGATAAAAGAAAGAACCGAATTACTAAAGTACAAGATAATACAACCTAACAACTCACTCACCAAATGACTCACCAATCTGCATCGTTCCTGAAATTGGACTCATCAGGAAAAAGGAAAATAAGAATCTTTATTGATCATAGATAGCTTAATCTATACAATATTCTGGACAAATATCCTTTACCCTTATAGAAGATCTATTAGGAAGACTAGGAGGAACCACGATTTTCTTAGCAATAAATTTATATTCTATGATTTTCACAAAATCAAAATTAACAAAGATTCTATTGCAAATAATGTTTTTTCTATGAAAAAGGACATTTTTCATTTTTACAAATGCCATTCGGTTTGTGTGATGCTCCAGCTACATTCTAAAAGGCTATGAATAATATATTTGCTGATGTACTAAATGTCCTCATATACATGGAAGGCATTTTAATATTCTCTGAATACATGTCATCATACGAGGCATTTGGATACAATTTAGAAAAGATTGGGAAAATACAAAACATATTTTTTTACACTTAATTGATATTTACTACTGAATACAATATGTACAATACACAAAGTGTTTTATTGTTGTTATGTTATTTATTCTTGTAGGTACAAAGAGAGTGCTTTATGCTATGCTGATACCCAAGCCCCGTTTGAGAAGGTAGCTTTAGAATTTTTAAAGTGTGATGATGCTTCCAATGATCTGATTGAAGAGGCTCTAAAGGCTTTTCTGAAAGAGGTAGCTTGGTTTCTCTCATGTGGTGTTTAATGTGCTTAACAGCTTTACATATTTATTTTTCATTCTCAGAAGGTGAAGAAAGTTCGTGGTGAAGACCAAGCCCAAATGACCATGCTTGTTCTTTGGTTGCTTGAACTGATCTTGCATCAGCTAAGTAATTTAAGAATCAGGGGTCTACAGAACGAAGATCAGTATATTCTTGTTCAAGCTGAATTGGATGAATTCATCACTGATAACCATATTATGGTAAGGATTGTTTTAACCTCCATACTTATGTATATAAGACTTATACACTTTTTATTTTTTATTAATGGGTAAATTTGTATAATTTATTATTAAAGTGCATCCCATCCAAAAACTTCTAATGTGAAAAAAAATCATAGTCTTATTCAAAATGAAAGTATTGAAAATTGTTATTAACTATCTTTTGGTCAGAAATAATTTTCTTTAGCAAATCATTATTGTAACTGTTTCTTAATATGTACTTCTTTGGTGGATAAATAGCAAAGATTTAGCTCTTCAAACACTCGAACTTGAAACACATTAATAGGCTACATTTAATAATGTATCAACGTAGAGTTAGAACATGTTGCATTATTTCAAGTGAAACCAAATAAGATTTTTCTTTATTGAAAAGAAGTTTTCCCCCTTTTTTTTATTTAGTTTATTTTCTGAATAAAGATCCTTATCAGCCTCCACCATTGATACTTTTTTAATTAGTCCTAATCACTAATCATATTAAAACTTGCAGCTCTTATAATACATAATATTAAAAATACATTACTTATAACTCACCAAAAATATATTTTCTCATTAGAAATTACTTCCATCTTATAATACATCTTGCCATATGGTACTGTTTAGCTGTGTGATTTAGTAGCATTATTTTTTATTTTTTAGAAATGTATTCGTAGTAACAAAAGAGTTGTTTATGATCTGATGGCTAGTCATGGTGATGAATCTAATATGGTTAAATTAGCAAAGTTAACAGAAGATTACAAGAAAGTTATTGAACATTTTATTCATAAAGGAGACTATTTACAAGGTACTTAAATGTCTAAGTATTAATATTAAAGTCTAATCATATGTCTAATTATAATCAGTCTGGTTAGAGACACTGTGTAGTAAACATCTCTGTCCCCACTCTAGACCTTAACAGTTTATTTGATCAATTTTCTCCATTTTTTTTTGGTGCGTTCAGTTTTTTAAAATTTATTTCAAGTTAAGGTCATATGTAAGTTATTATTTGTCTGTTATGTTTAATTTTTTTTTTCTTTCTCTTGATAAGTGAAAATTACTGGTTCACAAGCTCGACCAAAATAGAACTTAATCCCAATAGCATTAAAACTGTGCGCTGTAGGCTACCTTTATTAATACACAAACTTCCGTAAGTCGTAAATATAAATATTATTAATACGCTTTTATTAACTTCACCTGTATGTAACGGAATCTTTCATCGTAATTTTCACCAATTTCGAGCAATCTGATTAACTTGAAAATATACACATGTGTCAAGAACCAATGACAAAGGAATAATTGCACAACTTTAAAGTTTCTAAAGTTCTCACTTAATCCAGTCAATTTACCCTAAAATAGGGGGGTGTGCCTTGCAAAAGGTGGATAGGAGGTTTTATGTTTTTATATAGTCCAGATGGATCCTGAGAATAAAATATCAAAAATGTAACTAAATTTGATAAGGGGAAACTTTTTTGAGGGAAACAAAACCCAAACTTTTTGCACATTTTTTTTTTTTATAAAAATTAAAAGATCTGACTGCTGGAAATTGTACACCACCCTTAGCTTTAAATGTAGTAAAAACTTTTCCTCGAAAAGAGTCGGGTTTGGGCGGGAGAGGGGGAGAAAGGGTTGAGGTTGAAAATCATATGTTTTTAGCTGTTTGATCAAATAAATCGGAAACCGTTACTTTTAGCATATTATGTTATATACATTATTAAAGCAAATCAAAGTTGGAACAAATTTTTCGTTCAGATTAATAATTTTAGTGCTGTGAGGAAGGGAAAAATATAATATTTTTTCGCATTAAATATTTGTAATGTCACATTAAACTTAATTTACTGGGGCAAATTTTAATTTTTAACATCATTTTGAATTCAGCAAATATTCTACTGAATATTATTTAGTCCATAGGCATCCAAACAAGTTTTTGACTAGATAAGGGGGAGAGGGAGGGGGTGAAATTCAAATGTTCTGCAAATTATGTGGAAGCCGCTATGCTTAGATTTTATGTTATGCTCTTTTTCCTTTAATGTAAAATAAATTAGTTGCACTTCTTTGGGTTCAACTTTAAATTAGCTGCATGCAGCTGTTCGAAGACCTTCACTAGACTCTTCAGGTGGTGATTGAAGGAATTTCCTAGCACAATGATATCGTTGAGGTATATTAGGCACGTTTCCCTACAAAAACCTCTTAAAAAGCTTTCCATCAGCCTCTCAACATTGTAGGAGCATTGCAAAGTTTGAATGGCATAATATTGCCAGAGTCCCTTGTTGATCGAGAATGCTCTCTTCTCCTTATCTTGAGGGGCCAATCCAACCTGCCAATATCCACTGCAGAGGTCCAAGGTAGAGAACAGCTTAGAGCCCTCCACTGTGTCCAGCATATCCTCGATCCTGGGAAGCTTATAACTGTCCTTCTTGGTGATATTGTTAAGATGGTGGTAGTCGATGCAGAATCTCATACTGCCATCTTTCTTCTTCACCAGTAGAACAGGAGACATCCAGGGACTACTCGAAGGCTCAATGACACCATTAGTCGCCATCTCCTTAATAATCCTCTCTACGTCCTCTCGTGTGGCTAACTGCAGCCTCCTCGGAACCTGTCGTATGGGCTTCGTTTCTCTGGTATCAATCTTGTGCTGGATTATGTTTGTTCAAGGTCCTGAGCCGATCTAAAAGACATCCTGTCATCAGGTAACCATGTTCCTCACTTCCTTGCTCTGTTCAGGTGAAAGGTCACGGCAGGATTCATCCACAAATTTGGTTAATTCTTCTGATAGTCCTCATAGATTAGTGGAATGATGTTGCAGCTGTCAAACGATTGAGGTAGCGGTTGTACATTCCCCGATCAGTGCTCCTCTCTTCAGTGCTACTCGAAAACGGTTCAGGTTCATCAACTGAATGGGAATGATATGTCCAGCTTTAATGAGAGACCTTAAAGCTTTAACATGGCCCAGTACTGACTGCCTGACTGCCAAAGTTCGGCTGGGTGCACAAAGTCGTTGTACGGGACCCGGAAACACAACAAGCTTCATTGCTTCAAATTCCTGTTGCATCTCACTAGTCTTCTGGATCCTGTTTCTTAGCTGTGAGTGGTATAGCTGGTCAATGTGGCAGTGGCTGAAGCGCATATCCAGTCTTCTCACCAGCTCCTCGTAGTTGGACCTCTTGACTTGGATCGAAGCCGTTGTCTCAAAGAGAGTCATGTAGTCCTCCTACGCCATCTTCCCGTCAAACACCGGATTGATTAGAGTTGGTGGCGTCCCAGCATTGGCAAGCCGAATAGTGTCATGAGGGTTGCTCTCGGAGGATCTGTCGCTATCCTTTGTTGGTTGGTGGCTCATACATCCCTCAAGGGCTTCTATTCTTAACCTAAGTTCATGTTCAATTGAACAAACTTTCCTAACCTAAATTCTACATCGGCTCACTTATTTTCTACAGTGGCTAACTTATTATTTACAGTCTCTATTAACTTATTCTCTACAGTGCTTAACTTATATTCTAAAGTACTTAAATTGTCTCTAACACTACCTAACTCGATACCTAATTCATTTCCAACAGTACCTAACTAATTTTTTAACATTGCAGAAAATTTGCTCAAATCTCTTCTCAAAATGAATGCTATCTGGATTTTCCATTGAATCTATAAAAAACTGGTGCAAACACTGCTGCAATTCAGTTTTTGTTCCAGAAGAATCCAGATCACACTCCTCCAATTCCCGTCTCAAATCTGGAACTTTTAAATAATTTATTCTAAAGCTTTGAGTCGCCATTTTCTAGTAGCCCAATAATTACAAGACAAACAAAAACAATAGTAATGAAATAGTATCCCATTTGACACCAAATAGTTATGGGCCATTGGGTTTATAACTAATCAAATTACACTTAAATATTAAACACTGATGTATTTACAAACTAATAAATACAACAAGATTCTTAATCTAATATAAACTAACAACAACAATTATCACTCAGGTTTAATTGTTAATAACACAAATTTCAGTAATAAGGTAATACTTATCCTGAATATTATCCAGTCAATTTAGACCAAAAATGGGCAATCAGAGGAACTAAAAATACTAGTTCCAATTTTTTCAGGAATGTGTAGGGGATGGTCCCCTGAACAAGAACAAATGAAGTCCCTCCAAATCCTGCTGCTGCTGGGGGGGGGGGGGGGGGGGCTTTAAATGTTCCATTTTTAAGTTTTTCGCTTATAACTCGAAAACGGTGCATTGTATTGAAAAAGTTTTCGAGTTACAAGCGAAAAATCTAAATCTGGTTAAATTTACTATTAGACCCCACATACGAAATTTTGATCAAGTCCCGTAAAATTACACATGCTAAAAAATGCGAACTGTTGAGAAATCCAAGTTTTTTGCCACATTCTTCGCTATAACTGCGAAACAACTCATCCATCCCACAATTTCTGGTTGAATTTATTATCAGAACTCGTGTATAAAATTTTGATTTGATTCCGTAAAAAACCCACGCCAGCAAGTTAAATGTGTATGTTTTGGCAAAACATGACAATGTTTACATGTTCAGTGGGACTTGGGTACTTTATGGAATGTAATAAAAATTAAATGTATAGAGTTTGATAATAAATTTAACCAGCTTTGAGAGGAAAAAAATAAATTATGGATCGAATTAATAGTTTTGCTGTTATAGCGGAAACTATGTCAAAAAGAACTGGATATCACAACAGCATGCGTTTTTGTATCGTACCGATGTGAGTATTTTATAAAAAAATGTGTCATTTTAATGCATGATCAAAAATTAACCTTTACAAACCAAGTAGAAAATAGTGAATGTGACAAAACATCATCCGCTTAATTACGAATTAGTCCAGTCAAAATAGGAAAATCAGAGGAACTAAAAATACTAGTTCCAATTTTTTCAGGGATGTGTAGCGGATGGTCCCCTGAACCAGAACAACTAAATTCCCTCCAAATCCCGCTGCCGCTAGGGGGGGGGGGCTTTAAATGTTACATATTTAAGTTTTTCACCTATAACTTGAAAACGGTGCATTGCATTGAAAAAGTTTTTCACTACAAAATTAAAGCTTATTAATTTTGATAAAAGTTTGGTCTTATACATGGTTAAAGCCTAATAGTTTAATTTTTTTATTAATTTTTCCTTGCATCATCTCCCATAGTGAGCACAACACTGTAAATAGCTCTAAATATTTCTGGTTAGTTAGTTTATTTAAGTAATGGTTCAAGTTATGTATATTATGTTTATATTATGTGTATCAAGTTACGTATTAGGTAAATTACGACAGCTGTGATAAAAAACAAAAGAAAACATATGAGCGTCGCCAGCGACAGTAGCATGACAGTCTGAGACAGACCTCCCTGGAAGAAAGTTAGAAGCGCTATTTATGTACAGCCACCTTTACTCACCGTTCTTCTCTCACCGAGTGTGATCTTCTTTACTCACCGTCAGGTTGTATCTTCTCTCACCTCTGCGCGATCTTTTCTCACCTCTGCTCGATTGTCTCTCACCACTGCCTTTTTCGAGAACCCACCGAATGCTGAGGAGACTTCCACTAGACATCTACCAAGTATTTAAACCCTATTATTCTACGTATCTTGAACCGCATTCTGTCATAGTTAAATTCATATTGTTATTTCTCAATTCATTAGTTATCAGAAAATAGTCTCACCTGGCCTCGGAACCTCTTCTGATGCCATGTATTTGGTTTTGGACTCGTTTTAAAATTAGTTTTAATTAATTTTTGCTTTAATTTCAATTTCTGCTAGTAATCATAACATATTATTTTCTTGTTTATATCACTTTTCTCACCACAATTTCTATTATTTTATGTATATATTCAAATTGTACTCACTGTAGGAGGTTTTTATTTCTAGTATTATTGTTCCTTTTCTGAAACCGCATTGGTACGGACCAAGTTCCCTTCCAATAGGCGTTTAAATAAAATTTTTTTTTACTCACCACCTTAAGGTACGCTGGGCATATTGCCAGATTTTTTTTTCTTTTTTTTTGTATGTATACATTTATATAAGTTTTTAAAAATATAATTATTTTACAAAAGTTGTTCAAAATAACGGTTTTATTTTTCTTTGCATTTTATTGATTTTATTTCAGGTTTCCCAATTTTCAATTGCAGTAAATTGGTAAAATTCTTTTATTTTTCTTCTCTATTTTATAATTGGGCATGATTTGGCTGATAGTAATTTTTTATCAGTGTTCAGTTGGGGTGGTTATTGTTTTTCAAAAGAGAAAAGCCCCCTCTCCAACTTACATGTTTACGAAAAACGGGACTGGACCGTTTTCGTTCTACCGGCTCTGGAAAAGTTGTAATTTTCAAAAAAAAATTTTCCACTCATGTTTTTTGTATATTTTTGTCTTCTAGATCCTCACTCATTCATTTTAGAGGAAAGTCGTCTGGATAAAACTTTCACAACATTAAATTTCCTATAAGAATATATATCATATGTTAATTTATATTGAAGACGTCGCAACTTACAGTAAGATGCAAATGTAATGTAACTTACATGTAAGATGTAATAAGTTTTATTATGTAATGTAACTTACTGTATTGATGTAATGTAAAGTATTAATGTAACTTACAGTCTTATGTAATGTAACTTACATTAAGATGTAAATGAAATTAAAGATTTCAACGAAAAATTATGATTATCCAATTAAATTTTGATTTCCCATTCAACGGAAACATAAACAGGTGAAATTTATACAACTTCTGAATTTCACTCAGTAGGTGATAGGCCTTAGCGGAAAATGATGTAATTTGGTGCATTTTCAAAACTGACGTGCTCAAACCCTTCATCAAGCATTTGAAACAGTTAGTTCGATCCATTACTTATTTTTTCCGTCTAAAAGCTGGATAAACTTACTATTAGACCCCACATACGAAATTTTGATCAAGTCCCGTAAAATACATATGCCAGGGCACTAAAAACGCTTATTCTTGGTAAGTTTTTGCCACATTCTTCGCTATAACTCTAGAGCTACTCGTCCAATCCAAAATTTTACTTTTCCATATCAAAGCCAGTTTTTTATCATTAAGCTATATATATGAAATTTTGATCAGCTCCTATAAAATACCCACATCGTTACGATACAAAAACGCATAGATACTGTTGCAATATCCAAGTCTTTTTGGCACATTTTTCGCTATAACGCCGAAACTATTAATTCGATCCATAATTTATTTTTTTCCTCTCAAAGCTGGTTAAATTTATTATCAAACTCTATACATCTAATTTTGATTACATTCGGGTCAATCCATTTCAAATCACCCAATAAATATAATTTGTTGCTCAACATTTTTTATTTTCCTGATTCTTTTATCATGGATTCCCTATGGGTAGACATTAACAAAATTAAAATTGAAAAACATTTACAAGCCATATTTTTTATTTGACAGCCATTTTAACCCTTTAGTGCATGATTTTTTCTTTTTCATTCTAATAAATATTTTTGAATATGTTTTGTTAATGTTATTAACAGGAAAATACTGAAAAAAATATTTTTCACCTACTAACCATTTTAATTAATAATATACGTTATGTTGCACATAACTAAAAAGTGATTTATCTGGATAATAAAAAACAAGAATTTTATCCTCATTGATATTTTACAAACTACATATCTTGGGAAAAACCACAGAAATTTTATTTGATAAAAAAAAACACAATGGAAAAGAAATAAGAACACTTTTCTGGAAGGAAGGAGGAGTCTCCACAACTGAGGACTTGAAGATGTAACTGACAATTAGAGACATGTCTGGTCCAGTTAGGGCATGCAAAGTCCTCTCATGCCTAGAGGGATGATGTAGCATCTCTACAACAATGTTTAGTTCCAGAAAATGCAAAGAGAGTTCGCTGCCATAAGTATAAATATAATGTTGCAGATATGCTACAATATGCACTACAGGGTTAAAATGATGATTTTGTAAATTTTATGAAAAAACGGGGTTTGCGGAAAATTTATTGCAAAGTCATTTTTAAAGATATCAGAATAGTTTAAAAACTAGTGTGTTCGGCATGAAATGATCTTCAAAAGGACATTGTTTTAATTTTCCTATCATGCAAGAAAGTTATTCAAACTTCTTCTCAAAAACACGGAAAAAATTTTTAAAATCGTTAATTTTTAAGGCCATAAATTTTCAGGAAGGAGAAGAGACTCACAAATAATATTTTATTTCTGTTTTGAGAACTCGTAGTACAACCAGCAGCATAAGTTTTAGTCTTGAGAATGTACTCCTTTTTTTCCTACGTCTTTTCAAATATGGCTGAAAGCAGGTTTTTGCCAATTTTCATAGGTCAATTTTCTGAAAAGAGACTGAATGAAAACAAGTGAAAATTTTATAAAATGTTCTTTTTACTAAGAAGAACACACCACAAAAAAATTATGACTGAGACTCAACTATCTTTTGAGTTATAGAGCTGTGAATTTCAATAAAAACGCTACCTTTTTAATACACTCGTGCAATGCTAAATTAGCAACTATCGACTTAAAATTATCTTAATTGACAAGTTTAAATTATGGTTAATATATAAATTATTATTTAGAGTTTTAAAATAATGAACTTAGCTGATATTTAAATGAAATACTTGACTTAAAAATGTCCATTAATTAAAAAAATATGTAAGTATATGATACAAGTATGTTTGTAAGTTAAAACCCATTGTAAAATGTCAACTGACACATCAGTTCTCATGAAGCAACAAGTTAATGTGGGTTTTACATGTTTAGATTTGAACTCTACCATGTGCAACTGCTCGCACAGACTACATCTTTCCTGAACCTATGTCTCTGCAAGTGGTGACATGAACACCCCCTACCCTTAATATTCATTGCTATCTTCAAGAGTAAAAATTTGAATATTAAACTAATTCAGGTCCTAAACTGTTCTATTTCCAACTTGCACATCATAAATATTTGAAGAAAAACTGCCCAAAGATATGAGACAAATAATGTTGAGAATAATCCTGAATTTTTTCTTGGCACTTTTGAATTAGTAGAGGAGAATCCATTGCATCAAGTGGAATCCATTTATGAAACTTTGAAATTGTCTCCTTTATAAATATAACAAAGCTTAACACAGAACAAAGCGTGACAGTTTGCAAAAAAAAAAAAATAATAAAAATAAAATTACGAGAGCAGTCAAGCGAAAATTCGATGAATCTTTCTATAATGACTTAGAAACTCAGAATTTAAATGTTACAGAAACTTCAATTAGTAAGTAGGACATACTCATTACTAAACTGAAAGAAAAATTCAAAGTGTCTTGTAAAGATGATCGAATTAAAATATATAGTCTATTGCCAAGTTCATAGTCTAAGAAAAAAATAGTTGAGGACTTAAGTGCATCTGAATACATGGTAAAGTTAACTAGGCAGCTAGTAAAGGCTAAAGGTATCTTACCACATCTTACAAAAAGACAGGGCAATAAAATATGTGAAGCTATCTTTTATTAACTGATTTAAAGAGTTTTACGAAAATAGTTGCTTACTATTACCATTCCTTTTTACCATGCCCTGGTAGAAAGGAATATGTTACAACTGTGATTGACAATGTCAAGGTGCAGAAACAGAAAAGGTTACTTCCCCTCTGACTAAATGAACTCTAGAGCATATATAAACAGAAATATCCAGGTTACAAAAATGGTAATTTTATGTTTAGCGCTCTAAGACCAAAGTGGTGTGTTCTTCAGGATTCATCAGGAACTCATAGTATGTGTTTGCAAGCATCAACAAAACATAAAGCTTATAGATAGGATGGGTAAAGCTTAATGCAAATTATAAAGACCTCATAGCTTTCATCGTATGTGATATTGAAAATGAAAAAGGTATGCTTGACACCTGTTCAGAATTACCTGGACCAGATTCTGCTTGATTAAAAGGTAGCATTTTTATTGAAATTCACAGCTCTCTAACTCAAAACATAGTTGAGTCTCAGTCATAATTTTTTTGTGGTGTATTCTTCTTAGTATAAAAAACCTTTTTTCTAAAATTTTCACTTGTTTCATTCAGTCCCTTTCCAGGATTGACCCATTCCCTAAAGTAACCACGCCCCACTACACATGTAAACATTGTTATGTTTTGCCAAAACATACACATTTAACTTGCTGGCATGGTTTTTTTATGGAATCGAATCAAAATTTTATATACGAGATCTGATAATAAATTCAACCAGATTTGAGATGAAAAAAAGAAATTATGGATTGGACGAGTTGTTTCAGAGTTATAGCGAAGAATGTGGCAAAAAACCTGGATTTCCCAACAGTTGGCATTTTTTAGCATGTGTATTTTATGGGACTTGATCAAAATTTCGTATGTGGGGTCTAATAGTAAATTTATCCAGCTTTTAGATTTTTTGCTTATAACTCGAAAACTTTTTCAATGCAACGCACCGTTTTCGAGTTATAAGCGAAAAACTTAAAAATGGAACATTTAAAGCCCTCCCATCTCCCAGTGGCACCTGGATTTGGAGTAACTTATGAAAATTGGAGTGACCTATGAAAATTGGCAAAAACCTGCTTTCAGCCATTTTTGAAAAGCCATTGAGAAAAAAGGAGTATATTCTCAAGACCAAAACTTATGCTGCTGGTAGTACTACGAGTACTCAGCACAGAAATTAAATATCATTTGTGGGTCTCTTCTCCTTTCTGAAAATTTACGTACTTAAAAATTAACGATTTTAAAATTTTTTTCCGTGTTTTTGAGAAGAAGTTTGTTTAACTTTCTTGCATGATAGGGAAATTAAAATAATGTCCTTTTGAAGGTCATTTCATGCTGAACACACTAGTTTTTAAATTATTCTGATATCTTTAAAAATGACTTTGCAATTAAATTTTCCGCAAACCCCATTTCTTCATAAAATTCACAAAATCATCATTTTAAAATGGCTGTCAAATAAAAAATATGGCTTGTAAATTTTTTTCAATTGGAGTTTTTTTAATGTCTAGGGGAATCCATAGGGAATCCATGATAAAAGAATCAGGAAAATAAAAAATGTTGAGCTACACAGACTGGGTGATTTGAAATGGATTGACCCATTCCCTAAAGTACCCACGCCCCACTAAACATGTAAACATTGTCATGTTTTGCCAAAACATACACATTTAACTTGCTGGCATGGGTTTTTTATGGAATCGAATAACTCGAAAACTTTTTCAATGCAACGCACCGTTTTCGAGTTATAAGCGAAAAACTTAAAAATGAAACATTTAAAGCCCTCCCACCTCCCAGTGGCACCTGGATTTGGAGTAACTTTATTGGTTCTTGTAAAGGAAGCATCCCCTACACATTCCTGAAAAAATTGGTACTAGTATTTTTAGTTCCTCTGATTTTCCTATTTTGACTGGACTGATAACTTAGTTCTATTTCTAGTATTTTCCCAAATACACATAAAATTCTCTAAATCTATTTTTTACCTCTTTAAGCTTTTCCCTAATTGAAAATAATTCTTCTTGAAAATAAGTCTTTACTCTCAAGTTTACTTGTGATTTTTATATAATTTTGTATTACAAGTTCAAACTCTGTCAGAACAAAACCAAAAGAGCCTGAAACATTAATAAAATTAGCGGGATGACAATTGTGTGAATGTTTGCACCATTCAACAAAAGTTAAAAAATTTTGAGTAGGAAACTTCAGCTTGAAGACAAGGAGGTTTGTTGTAGGACTTCTTCTCTGAATGATAATATTCTGCAAGTCTAATAATTTATTTTACAGTTAAAAAAAAAAAAAAAAAAATTAAATTAAATTAAACTGCATTAATTTTTGGACAAACCAATACTGTGTTTCTTATTTCTCAGATTCTTAATATTGAAGAAGCTAAATTCTTCATGAATTGAAATAGTATAAAGAATGATTTATTCTCCTCAAAAGAAACTGGGACATATTTCTTGACTAATGGTTTATTTAATGAAGACAAATTAATACTAATTTATTATTAGTATTAACTCCTGTTCCAAAGAATACCTTCATTTTTAAGAAGAAAGAAAAAAATAATCTTTATTCTGGTACACCTTGTCCCCAAAGAATAACATAAAAGTACAATAGAAAAGTATTATTGTCTTACTGCACACTTTTTGTAGTTTAGTGAGAATGATTTTATGGTCAACGAAATCAGGAAATCAAAGAGGTTAGGATCATGATTTTTATGTTGGACGATTGAGGAATAAATATCTTTAGTAATCTTTAATAGGACGGATCAGGCAGAATGACCCGAGCTGGAGCCTTTTTGTGGAGGAGTAAGATTTCTAGGAATAAGGAAGGTAGTGAGTTAAGAATGGACTTGTCTTTCCAGTGGCTTAGGTAGGTTTGATAGGATGGAAATAGGCCTGAATTGGGATGCTGTAATAGGTGAAAGTTCCTTCACCTATTAGAGCATCCCAATTATAATAGGCGAACAAGAACCTTTTGCCATGCTGTGGAAAAGGTGTAGGATTATAGCTATAAATTTGTATGAGAGCTGAAAGGATGACGGGAAGGCTCAGTGAGATCAGTTTTACTGAGATTTTATCAGCACTGAAATCATTTATTTGAGATTTTATTACAGAGCCTATTATATTATCTGGAGGAATGTAATGAAAGTTTAAGTTATCTGTATTAAATGGAAATTGGGGAGTCAAATAGGGTAATTCATTGACTGAATGCTTATCAGGACAGAAATCAATAAAAGGGAATTTATCTTGCAGTAATTTACTTTTACATTAAACAAGCCCTTTTTTTGAGTTAAAAAGGAACAATTTTTATTCAGGGATTATCATCTCCTAAGAATAGTTATTACCAGCATGTAATAGAGTGTTCTAGTTACAGAATTACTAAATAAAAATTGGTAAAAATCAGTTCATATCTTGCTAAGTTGTGATATAAAAAGTTTCTCAATTTCTTGTTTTGTTCTCTTGTTTTTAAACTGTCATCATTTTGAAGCTTTAGATACATTGAAGGAACAATCAAATGCAGATCTTTGGTACATGTTTGCCCCTGAAATAATTGATGCTGAAACTAAATCAATGCTGTCAGCAATAAGGTGCTTAATAAGACCTCTAGACCCTTGTAGACTTCTCCCTGCATTAGTTTCTGCAGAAAATAGTCAGGTAAATCTTAATTAATCTTAAAATATTATAAATTAACTATTTACCTTTCCTTGGGTATTTAAAATATAATATAATTAATCCATCATGCTTTGTGGATAACATATCTTGTAAGGAGTTCTTAATTTTCCTGTCTCGAGTTCAGAAGAAAAGAGTTCTTAAAATGTTTATTTCAGTCTTGAAGATATTAATTGAACAATATAAGATATTCATCACATTTAATCATATTATAGTCCATTTAATAAATACATTGCAGAGTGCATGGAGTATGCGATAATTTTTGACTTCCTAGCTTCGTTTGGAATAGTTTAACACCTTTCCCTACCACACCAAAAGGACTCTTACCACTTCCTTGGTAAGGGTCCATTTCTCACAAGCATACTTCATACCCATACCAGCACGTTAAAAACCGCTTACTATTTTGAAATCCAAGTTTTTTTGGCATAGTTTTCACTATAACTCAATAATATAGTCTGGCCAGTGACGGCAAACAGTTAACATCCACTCTCCATTCTATTTTATTTACAACTCTAATTTATGTCTAATTTGTGCAGTTTATTTTTTATTTTACCATTTACATTCTACTTCATCTATTTTGTGAAGTGTCACACCTTTGTTATTGTGATTGTTTTTAATTATGGTTAATAGTCGTTGAAATCTGAATGCTACAAGCAGCTTTAGGACATCAACAGAATAATCCATAAAGTATTAAGGCGCTGTTGACTGCCGTGAGTAAATAAAAACATTTAAGTCATTCACCTTAAATAATCAATTTAAATATTTTTAAATACAAAATGGTGGTTTGCTCTAAATGCGAAAGTCAGATCATCAGGGAGGATAAATATAATATTGCATGCACCAAGTGTAAAGTCATCTACCATGGAAGATGCTTTAATCTCACTGACTTAGACACCATTAAAAACAAAGAAATTATGGTTTTGTCATCTGTGTGATTTGGGAAAAAAAAGCAGCCCATGCACAGAGAAATCTCCAGAACCATCTGTATGAGGTACTCGGTAAATCGCATAGGTGCCTCAGTCAACGAAGACATAAAATCTATGAAGTCAAAAATTATCGCATATTCCAGCTTTATACCAACATTCCTTCCTAATCCGATCCGGTACTCTATGGAGCACTCTCCCGCCTGAAATAAGACATGCTCCTTCCTTAAGCTCATTTAAAACCCTCCTTTTCCAATATCTCCTCTCTTCCCATTCAGATGCCTGTCAATATGAACAATAATTAACATTAGATTTGGTCAAAACGAATAAATTTGATACCTGTGAATTGGTTGATAAATTTTCTTTTATTTAGTAATAATCCTTTATTTGTTCCATAATGGAACATAATCATTTGTTTTATAAACATTCAAATTTCTTTTCACTTTAAATGTTTTTCCTATACAATGAAATATTACCTATTAACTTGACAATTCATATGTGTATGGTTGTGTGTATGGGTATATAAGTAGATGTGTGCAGTATATATAAATGTATATCGTGCTATCTATAAATATTTTCTTCATTCAATGTATATATAGACATAGTTCATTCTCTGTGTATATCTTTTCTTATTTTCTCATGGTTATTTTTAAAAATTTTTTTTTTTTTTTTGTTTATTTCATTTCACCTTCTTATATTATCATATCTACTTAAGTTATTTAGACAATTATTTACACTTAACTGTATTGGCATGTCTCATGTTTCTCATATATAAATACCTTTGTATGAAAATATGCAAGCCAGACCATTGTACTACCTTATGATACAATTTTGTTATTCTTAGGGGACAATACGTCCCAGAATAAAGATTATTTTTTCATTTCAATATAACGAGAGAATCAAAATTTCATATATAGGACCTGATAGTAAATTTAACCATATTTCAGTTGAAAAAAAATATATTTCAGATCTGACAAATAGTTTTGGAGTTATAGTGAAAACTATGCCAAAAAAAACTTGGATTTCAAAATAGCAAGCGGTTTTTAACGTGCTGGTATGGGTATTTAATGGGACTTGAACAAAATTAAATATATAGTTTCTTATAGTAAATTTAAAGAGCATTCAGATAAAAGATAAAAATTTTGGATCTAACGATTAGTTTCGGAACTGTAGCCAAATTAGTACCAACAAACGTGCTTTCTCAGAGAAGTGTGACCCTAGTTAAAGAGTGCTGAAATGAGGGGTGTAGAGTGCATGACATATGCGACTTCACAGCTTCGTTTGACAAGGTAAACATACTAAAAGTCCCCGCCCGTGGGGGGTGAGCTAAGGGTGGGGGGAGGGGAGAAGTTCAATTTTTTCGGTCTTTCAATTATTAAAAAATTGGAAAATTCCTTACTAAGGAAACGGAAATAGTCATTTTGGTGTGGTAGAGAAAGATATTAAGAAAGATTTTTGGTCTGAAGAAGGAATATGGAGGATCCACTTAAATAGAGAGCTAACTACACTCTACAAAGACACTAAAAATTAGTATTGGAATATAAATTTTTCTAAAAATTAACAAAAATATATAAACAAAAACAAGTGGTTACAAAAAGTATTGGGACACCTCTATTTTTGGTATAATGTAAACATCTATACTAATATATGGAAGGACAAGCCATTTTATGTTTGCCGCAAAAACTACTGGACCAATCTGTTCCAAATTTTAACTAGATCATTTTCATAATTCTAGGAAGGTTTAACAATAATAAAGGTTACATTAGAATCATTATAATTTAAAAATACAATGTTGAGTGGCAGAAACGAGGCTTGCCACATACACTGCCTTATACTTTATGGTTATAAATTAAAATCCAACTAGATGAAACCAATAAAATTATTTCTGCCGAATAAAAATTATTATCAAATCAAAATGTCAATCCTTTGCTTCTTGATGTTCAGTATAAAAATATGATTAATATGCCTTTTGTTGTTATCACTGATAATGCAGTCCATTAATAGTAAGTGTTTCTTTATTATTAGGATTGATGAATTAATTTTGTACCTTACTATATTTAATGAAATAATTTTGTTTACCTCAAGTGTTTCTTTATTGTCTCTGTCCACCTAACTCAGAGATTAAAATTAAAAATTGGATATCTAATTATGGTTTTACTTAATCTTCAACCACCAACAGTCCTATTTAAACCAGTTAAAAATGACCTCTATCCCTGAAAGTATCATTGTTGAAATAACGTTTACTTGCTTGCTACAATACAAGATTTTTATCGATTAACATATAAAACATCAATTATTAGTTAAAATTATCTTTTACTTATGAGAGTGGGCGAAGCCATGACAGGTGTTGCTAGTTTTTTTAAATATTTTCTTTAGAGATCAATGCTTACAAGGGGAGGACACACTCAGTCTCTCACGGATCTTGTTGGCAATTTTTTTTGAGGTTTCTGGTCAAAAAATATTTGACATGTATTTTGCCGTTCTGACCAATGGGCCCTAAAAGCCAAGAAAAAAAAATAAAATAGCATTAAATTAATTTATTTTTCATCTTAAGTTTAAAAAATAATATCGACATGATTCTTTCACCAAGATTTTTATTTTTGATTGGGGATTTAAGAAAAAATACAGCCGCTCCATAGATTTTGGGTTAGGTTAATTAGATTCTAAAAAAATAATTAGATTTTCAAGCAGACTACCTCTATAGATCTTTTAACATAAAAATTGACGTCAGATTCTAATTCAGCACCCTCAAAAACATTGAAAAACATTTATTCAATAAAAACAAAAAATATCATTTTTACCCTCTCAAGGAGAAGAAATTTTTGAAACGATTATTGGTTACTTTCCTTTAAATAGCTAATACTTTGTCATGTAATTCATTCATTGGTATCGCTGGAAAGAGGAGAGCTTAAGCTTTCTTTTGATGTATATCAATGTAAATTAAGATCAACAAAAACCTATTAAAAAAATTGGCAAATCCGAAAAACACATTTATTTTTAACATGAGTTTGAAACCAGATAGGAAAATTAAACCAAAGACATTTCAAGAGTAATACCACCCTATAGTTTATATAAAAAAATGAAGTTGATACGTTAAACCATCCAAGCGTAATTCATGTTTTTGTCAATTTAAACAAAAGTTGCATACCATTTTTTGGTCAGGCAAATTTTGAAGCTTACGAATTTTTATTTTTATTTTTGGATGAAATTTGTATATAAGGGTTCTTTTTAATGCTGAATTCAAATCCGAAGTCGGTTCTTGTGAAAAAAGTATATTGAACATGGTTCAATGAAAAAACAATATTTTTTTGTTTTTATTGAATAAACGTTTTTCAATGTTTTTGAGGGTGCTGAATTAGAATCTGACATCAATTTTTGTGTTAAAAAATCTATAGAGGTAGTTTGCTTGAAAATCTAATCATTTTTTTAGAATTTAATTAACCTACCCCAAAATCTATGGAGCGGCTGTATTTTTTCTTAAATCCGCAATCAAAAATAAAAATCTTGGTGCAGAATCATGTCGATATCATTTTTTAAACTCGAGATAAAAAATAAATTAGTTTAATGCTATTTTTTTTTTTTCTCGGCTTCTAGGGCCCATTGGTCAGAACAGCAAAACACTTGTCCAATATTTTTTGACCAGGAACCTCCAAAAAAATTGGCAACAAGATCCGTGAGAGACTGAGTGTTCCTTCCCCTTGTTAGTTGGGTATTCTTTTGCTTGTATATCACTACTAAGTTGTCTTATTTTTTTAAATTGAGTTAGCAAATTCCCATTATTCAAGTTAAGCATTTTTTAAATCATTTTTATATTTTGCTTCCTTATTTGTCTCTCAAGATGATACCATAATAGCCCAATCTAATAAGGCGTTTTATATAGCAAACCTTGGAATAAAAGCAATGAAGCTGAATGTTTGCACATACCTTCGTTTTGACCTTCTAAATAAGTGGTGAAAAGTCACCGACCTCAGCATGTTAGCATAATTAGATATTCAAGGTCAAAGGTCAAAAGAATCAGTTTTTTTTCTTCAGATATCTCAATTTAATATACAGGTTCTTATAGTAAATTTAACCAGATTTCAGATGGAAACAATCGAGATTTTGGATCGAACTACTAGTTTCAGAGTTAGAGCCAAAAGATTGCCAACAAACATGTTTTAGCGGTGTAGTGTGACCTCAGTGAGAGTGCTGAAATGAGGGGTGTGGGGGTGAGGATGAATAATGTGACTATTCTTGACTTCACAGCTTCGTTAATAGTTAAAAGGTAAAGATAATAAAATACCCCAACCCTGAGGTAATGAGATTCCCCAGTATACAGTGTGGGAAGTGGAGAAAATTCCATGTTAAGGTTTTTCGATTATATCTCGAAAAACTAAACTCTAGAAAAATATAATACAAATCAAAATTAAAGCTAATTAAATTTTCAATAAAGTTGTTGCTATACAAGGTTTTCGAGATATACGTTATTAAAAATCGACAATTATCGAGAAAAAAAAAAAGTTGTTATCCTACATTTTGTCAAATATTTGCATCAAGTGCTAGAAATGTGTATGAAATTAAAGTAAATTTAATGTTCTACAACTTTGATTTTGACATTTTTTTCTGAGAAACGATCGTGGAAGGCACTAGAAGCAAATGTTTGTCCGAACCGTTGCCCGCTTCTCTCGAAAACGGTTAATCCCCCCCCCCCCCCCCCCCCCAAAAAAAAAAAAGTTGAATAGAACCAAAATTATACGAAATTTTATTATCTATATGTTCTGTAATCTTCTTGATTGACGTCTGAGGCATAGAAATCGAGATATTTGAAAAAAAAACTGATTTGACCTTGAATAAGTAATTATGCTAACATGCTGAGGTCGGTGACTTTTCACCCCTTATTTAGGAGGCCAAAACGAAGGGTATATGCAAAAATTCAGCTTCATTAGCTTTCATTCCAAGGTTTGCTGTATGAAACTTCTTATTCGACTGGGCTAATAAATGTTCTATTGGGTTCATGTTAAGAGATTGGGGAGGTGTTTCAAGAAATTTTTGGATGTTATAAAGTAAACACAGCTTGGTGTTTATGTTTAATGCTTTATTCTTTGGGTCATTACAAGAGATGGACATAGACTCCTGTGGCAGTTTTCACTGTATTTAGGACACCATATCTTTCAATCCGTTCCAAATAGTCATACTTGGAATTAATAAAATTTTAATAATATTTCAGATGGAGTTGCTCTGGTTGTGGAGCTGAATAATATCTTTTCTTTCTGCTTTGGTTGTCCTTCAACGTTTTCTACCCATTTTAAGAAATTTTAAATATGTTTGCAGCAAAAGAATCAAATTAGTATTGAAATACATACTAGTACAATACCCAGCAATAGGAAAAATTGATTATATGTTGTAACGGCTTGTTCAGCTGTTAAGCTCTTTGTAGGCCTAGATTCGTAAGGCATTGGCCGCCGCTAGCGCTGTGGGGTGGCCCATCAAGGAAGAAGTTACTTCTGTACCGTCTTTGCTGAAGAACAAATCAGTGTATTGACAGATCACTTTATATTTATTTAAATACTTAACCCAGCGTTGATGTTATTCCTTAAATGTTTCCCGCTAATATTGTAGATTTGTAAATATTGTAAATACATATATTGATGAGAAGTTAAGTGGAAGATATTTCTTTTTATAAAAGAAAAAAAAAGTACCCTTGGACCCCAACACATATAAATCGGTCACAATGTTAAAAAATGAAGGGAATATTTTGGAAATAACGAAGTTTTTTTTGAGTCCAGTATTTTTTAATTAATTAATAGATAAAAATAATAATTTGTAGTTGATATAATGGTAATAACACAATTCTCATAGTAAATATGTATCTTTGAGTGGGGTCTCAATACTTATTGTTCTGACTGTAACTGTTTGCACTGCTTCCTTTAGAAGCATTGAAGCTGTGTATTGCTGGAGTATCTACTGCTAGTTCAATCAAGACGTATGGTGCATTGCTATGAATTGATTCAAACTTTCTCCTATACTGATTTTCCTTTAATTGTAGCAAATTGTGTACAAAAAAAAAAAAAAAAAAAAAAATTAATTAATTAAATTTAAAAAAAAAGGTGCAATTTAATTGAGTTTTAATTAAAACTACAAAAAGACAGAAATCACCCTGCATTGAACTTTATAGGTTATTTTACCATCTACTAATTTAATACTGATTGAAACATTAATAACATAAGTTTATTTAATGAATTCATAATGTACAGAATCCAATACCAGCTATAGTTGTTATTGATTACAAACAAATTAGAAAATATAGATATTAGTAGCAAGATCTAATTGCATTATAATTTGATTATATCAAATATAATGCAATTTAAAGTCTATTTGACTAACAGTGTTATAACTATTTTTATTATTAGGTATTATATAAAATTAAAAATTAAATTGAACAAACAATACAATGAATACTCTAAATGCCTGTGGTAATATGTCTCTGTGAGTATATGTCTAAGTTATTATAATTATTTTTATTTTAGCCTGAAGAAGTCATCAGATATTTGGAATATTGTACAAATGATCTTAATTGCCAAGAACAAGCTGTGCATAATTTATTTTTGACTCTTCTTGCTCAATACAAACCTGATAAATTAATGATTTATTTATCAATACAAGGTATGTGATATTTACATTAAATAATTTTAGTATTAACAATATTTGTGTTTAATTATTTATTATTATTATTTAATTTTGTTGCCTTTCTGTCTAAATCTTTAAGAACCAAAGCCTTCCCATATTCTTGATCTCCTCACCCTTTGTCTTTGCATCCTTCTCGTTTTAACTAGGAATCTATTGTTAACAATTGGAATATTTAAAGGAATATTTTTTCTTTCTTAGCCAATGCCCCAAAAGTTATAAAATCAACACCACAAAAAAATTAATAAATCGGGCTATAAAATTATCCACAGAAAAGTATAAACAAACCGCAGGAAATACAGTAGTAGACCTTCTTTTAATAAATGGATACCTACATAGACTATTTTGCAGTTTACTAAAACAAACAAATAGTCAACAGAAACTACATGAAAATAACAATAAAAGATATTACACTATTCCATACATACAAACACTATCAGAAAGACTCAGAAAAACACTCACAAATAACCATAAAACTGACTACACTGTCACGTTCAAAAATACCTCAACCGTTGAAAAATTATTCACCAAAACCAAAGATACAGATAAATTGGAAATACAGTCTAATATTGTGCGAAGATAGTTGTGGTAAGTCTTATTTCGGTACATCTGAACAATACCTCAAACGACATGTTTATCAACACAGATACAGTTTCATGTCTATAACTAAAAATCCGAATAAACCTGACCAAACAGCTCTCACCACACATTACAGGCAAAGAAAACAATCTTTTAAATTCGATTCCCCCAAAATTATTCATTATGAACAAAATAGTTTTAAACGTATTATTAAAGAAACGATAACCATAGAAAAATTTTAAAATCCCGCAATAAACAAAATAATCAGACATTCTAAATCTCAACACCTGTTATTCCAATTTAATACATTCAGACCAATAATACACATTTACATTAATAAACATCATATAAATCATTTTTCCATTCATATATTACATCTAAATATGGAAATCCCTTTTTGTACCTGTATCTGGGAATACCACCAATTTGGAAAATCCAACTTTTACCTTTTTTTTTTTTTTTTTTTTTTTTTTTCAAAATTCCCCAGGTCAGTTGTGTACTAGAACTGTTATAGTTTAGTAGTAGATACCAATAAAATATCCACCAGTAACCATATTTTGTAATTATATGTATTTAATTATTCTAACGCATGTTGTGATATATTTATATTTTTATCTAACTTTATGTTTGGAAATAACTTGTGTAACTTATATAATTTTATTGTAACCTGTTTTTTCACTGTAGGGTATGATTATGAGAAAAATATAGTCTCGAAATGTTGCCAAAATAGTTGTTTTTATTTATTGACTGAACCTCAAGAACCTTACTTAACATTTTATATATATTAACATATATATAAGTTACGTACGACCGGTTTGGAAAATAAAAAAAAAAGGAAAAAGGTAACAAGAACAACACGTAATAACGCTTACTATTGCTATGTTGCTCTTGGGGTTTATGAGAAATAATGTATTAATATATAAATAGAGCCCCATTTATTAATGTTTTATTAATTACCTTTACTGGATTCTAATCTCATACGTGCAAACCAATTCAGTATTACTTTAGTGGCATTTAAGGAAAGAGAATAATTATGATGAATATTAAACTTACTATATTTACTAGAACAATTAGATATATATGGATGGAACTATAGAATGAGAATACAATTACTATATTATAAGGTCAGCACACAATTTACAAATTATAAACTTATTAAAGACTATTACATTAATTTGGTACTTGACAAAATGTAGTATGGGTCTTCAGTCGGTATATAGGGTCCGGTCATAATCAGGCCTTCCTTCCTATCTCTCTGGGTTGGCCATCCAACAGATCATCGCTGAGGACCTCCAGCATCTCCTCTCAGCCATCTCACTTCCAACCGTCTCTCATCTCTTCGTCCACCCTCCGTCCATCAAACTCTCCAACCAAAAACTATCCCCCTTCGTTTTCAGGACCATGCGTTTTAAAGAGCTTCATCCCCTCCATCTCAAATATATCTTTCTTTGTCTGAAAGTTTTCATTTCTTTGTTTGCAACTTTCAAGAAGCCTTTGTTGACAGAATATTTTACAATGGCTGTCCTTCCGAAGGTTTGACCTGATCGAGATCCCCTTTGAAGGGTTTTATGGCTTAACAATCCTACTCCTGACATCAAAGGAGTGCCGGTCCTTTTCGATCACGCCGTTTTATTATTAATTATTAACAAAGCATTACTCCGAGTACCCATAATACATTGCATTTACCCTGGGTCTGGGGAAAAGAAATTAGTAATGAGTTACTGATTTTTTTTCTTTAACTTAGTTGACTTAAGTGAATTTACTAAAATATTTACATGTGAAACCTATTTGATATTTAAAAATCTTTATCTTTTGCTGACCCTATGACTTGACTAATATAATACTAATAAATTTTACCTTTATAAAAAAAAAATATATATAAAAGAAATGTGGAACCTAATAATAACATAAAACAATATTCAAAACTTATAATACAGGACTGATAATGTCCTTAACTTACACAATTAAATTTCTTAATTTATTCTTTATAAACTCAATTCGTTCAATAATATCAAATAACAATAATATCAACTCCATCTTACCAATCAATTATTTTTTAAATCCTAATACATATTTCCAACTATTTTCTATATACATAATTATTTTATTTAAGTATCATTCATCACTATTTACGTGTCACATATTCGTGCATTTCAAGGTACTCTTTCGTACCTATGATCATTAAAATTTAATACTAGTCTTTGCTTTAGGTTTAGATGTTATAATCACATTAATTTTTATATTCATTAAGATTAACAAACATCAACTTTTATACATTGAATTTATATTTTCCAAAAACACTTGGAAATAACAAAATAAAAAACAACAAAATTGTACTAACCATTAATTTCATGGTTTCTCACCTTTCTTTTTTAGAATTATTTTGAACTTTCATACAATAGTATTAATATCTGCTCACTATGTCACATTCCATACACACTCTAGTAGGGTGATAAGTAATACTTATTCTGTGCTTGACCGTTTACCATTAAATATGACTTTACTAAAATATTTCAGAGTCATTTGCTCCTAATTATTCAATCATCATCCTTTTATAAAAAAAAAAATCAACCCTACTCAGATTTTCCACAAAGTTCAGTTACAGTGTGAGTTAATTAAACCTAACGAACAATCGAAAGGACCCCTACCATACGATGTCATAAGAGACAAAGGTCCGTATCGAATTGCCTGCAACTACTTTTAAGAATTTGCATTGTGCGTTAAGCGGTAGATTTTAGTTTTAATGCATTTCAGAATTTTGGACCTCAACTTCAAAATGTATTATATTTTTCATAGTAATGAGTCTAGTTACCAAACGATAGAATCTTTAATATAATTTTAAAGTAACAAGTTCTTATTTATCAATAGGCCTTTTTCTAAATTTATATTGAAACGAAAAAAATTAACTTTTCTTTTTACACTGACCATCTATACCTAGAGAATTAGCTTGCCTGGGTGTTCTAAGCCCAATAAGTTATTTATAATTTATAGCTGAGCTCCTTAAAAAAGATATTCATATTTACACCAGGATCCTTATTAAAATCCCATTCATTTGGGCTAAATACAGAAGATCTCGTGTCTTCTAAAAATAAAAAGGGTTCCTTCCCTTATAATATTCATCAATAATGAATACCATTTTAGGGAGACATAGAGGAACAAAGTCAACTCCAAGATTCAGGGTAACCATTCCCTAGTCAAAATATAAAAAATAAACAAATATTTAAGTGATCCAAATTTAGGTGTTTCTCTTGAGGATGTTTTTTTATGCTAATAATAAAAAACAAAGAAGATAACTTATGGCGATGTCCGGCTAATTCCTATTATGTAAGTTTTTAATTAATAAATCCGGCCTATAAAATTTTCAATTCTGCTAAAATTATTTCTTATCCATACATCTATTTTACAATATGCCCTCAACTAAAGACTCAAACAAAAAAAAAATTTTGTTTAGTAGTTTTATGAAATTTATATATTATTAGACACTTTTGTGAGGTTTTTTCTTATTAAAATCTAGTTTATATTTCAGTTGTCACGTTCGGTATTTTCTGCAGTCTAATTCCGTTTCAATCAGTTTTTATTCTTAATACATTATTTTCCATTTTCCGATATATTCTGTCCGTACTACTTATTCAAATTTTAATCTTAATATCAACCGGCAGTTAAAATTTTACTATTTTTTCTTTACCTTGCCGCGGAGGTAATTACGTATATCTACCTGCGGCCCTTCTAATTTAACATTATTTGGAGGAATATCCTTCATCATTTCTTCTGGAGTATCTCCTGTATAATCTTCAGGATATCTACAATCTTTTTCTTGAAGATTTTCTAATTCTTCAATAAAATTTATATTATGATTTTCATTAGAACTAAATTCTTTCTGTATTGCTTGCTTGCATTCGATGTAGTTGAGGGATTCTTCATCGGATGAAATTTTATTTTCGTCATCTTCTGAGGCACTTCTGTTACATCAACGGAAGCTTCATTGTTTATAGATTCTTCCTGAGCCTGTTTATCCACTATATTTTCTTCAAGGGTTTCGTTTTCTGTAGGTTCCCCTAATGCGTGGTTAACATTAGCATTGAGATCTTTTGGCTCTTCGGAATTTTCTTCACACACTTCTTGACCATTTGAGGTGAGAGGAAATATAGATTCTTTAGATTCAATTGTCAACGAGATTTCTCTTTGGTTTTCTAGTTGTTCTTTATTGTTTGCTATATTTTTTATTTCGATTAAATTTTCTCTGAATTTATTTTCCATTCTATCCATCTGTTCCTCCCACTCTGACTTGTAATTATTACAAAGTTGTTGAAAACATGATCACCATACATCAAAAATATCAGCGTTCCCCGCCATTTTAGATTTAAAATTAAAAATTAAAATACTGTTGCACTTAGCAAAAAAAAAAAAAATTTTACTGGTCCTCGTATCGGATCTAATATACGCAAAACGAACTTATTTTAAAAAAAAAAAATTCAGTGAAATATCCGTAATTTAGAAAATCGGAAACTTAATTCGTATAATATAATTATCCTAATGCCACTCATTACAAAATTTATAAGATAAAAAAATGTTTTACTAAGAATTATTTAATTACTGAATTGGAAGTACGTCCTACTCAAGGGACGCCTTAAATGCTATGTTGCTCTTGGGGTTTATGAGAAATAATGTATTAATATATAAATAGAGCCCCATTTATTAATGTTTTATTAATTACCTTTATTGAATTCTATTCTCATACGTGCAAACCAATTCAGTATTACTTTAGTGGCATTTAAGGAAAGAGAATAATTATGATGAATATTAAACTTACTATATTTACTAGAACAATTAGATATATATGGATGGAACTATAGAATGAGAATACAATTACTATATTATAAGGTCAGCACACAATTTACAAATTATAAACTTATTAAAGACTATTACATTAATTTGGTACTTGACAAAATGTAGTATGGGTCTTCAGTCGGCGTATAGGGTCCGTTCATAATCAGGCCTTCCTTCCTATCTCTCTGGGTTGACCATCCAACAGATCATTGCTGAGGACCTCCAGCATCTCCTCTCAGTCATCTCACTTCCAACCGTCTCTCATCTCTTCGTCCACCCTCCGTCTATCAAACTCTCCAACCAAAAACTATCCCCCTTCGTTTTCAGGACCATGCGGTTTAAAGAGCTTCATCCCCTCCATCTCAAATATACCTTTCTTTGTCTGAAAGTTTTCATTTCTTTGTTTGCAACTTTCAAGAAGCCTTTGTTGACAGAATATTTTACAACGGCGGTCCTTCTGAAGGTTTTACCTGATCCAGATCCCCTTTGAAGGGTTTTTATGGCTTAACAGTCCTACTCCTGACATCAAAGGAATGCCCGTCCTTTTTGATCACGCCGTTTTATTATTAATTATCAACAAAGCATTAGTCCGAGTACCCATAATACATTGCACTATATATATATTGTTATGATTTTCTTGTATCATTAATTTTTTAATAAAAGTATATATAAATAATTAATTGACTTTGATTCTATTTAGGGTTCTGTCAATATTCTTTTGAATTATGACTGGATATTTTTTAAACAATGTATTGTGCATACTTTTTATATTTATATAAATTACAATATGAAACAAAATTTAATTTTACCTTTAATCTAAATTCTAAAGTCCATTAAGGAGAGAACTTCTAAATACTTTCACTTATGGTTCCATAGTCTTCTGACTCCTAACACTGGCTGCTCTAAGGTCCATAAACAACTGACCCTGTCTTCTTTCTTCTCTGCCTCATACCAACTGCCCCCTTATTCCTACCTGCCTCAAGGGCTGGTACTGCCTATCCAGGTATTGAAGGTTTCCTTAATCCCTGCTCCTACCTGGTTTGGACCCTTACTTCCAAAATTTGCTTTCTGGACTCAAATTGCAAATATCATTACATTCAGGTTCTCTCCAGTTTTAAAAATTTTAAGCTTTTGCGTAGAAATTTTTTCCACTTATACTATCTTATGACTTATACAATTTTTCAACTTTATACACATCTAATGAAACATTAATTTAAATTAACTATTATATTAATACTTAAATACTCGCTTTTCATTTTAATTATAATTTAACAAAAAACAAAAATTAAATTTAAAAATTATTTCTAATTATTAAACATATCCATTAATCTAAATTTTATATACAATGTTTACTTATAAAATACTTCTATATGGGCTACAAACAAAAAGATTTTATGATAAACTTAAATACTACTTAACGGCAAAGAATTATCTACTAAATACAAATTAATTATCCATGTTTACTTTCTAAACATCTAAAATCTTTTTATACAATATTAAGTATTTAATATTATAATATTTTTACAAATTTCTTATACATAATATAAGAATTATTATTTCTTTGGTGACAGTACTAACAATAGTTGGGTTTATAATATGGTTTTAATAATGAAGCATGAAACATTCCACGGAGATTTTCTTTATCATCTGCTATTATGAAAGTATATTCTCCAATTTGATTAATAATTTTGTATGGACCTTCAAAAATAGGTAAAAGTTTAGTATTTTTCATTCCTGCTTTTGGGATTCTTAGAGCTCTTATCAGAACTTTATCGTTTAATTTGAAATCAACAAATTTTTTGTCCTTATTAAATTTATTTTTATTGCTGTTTCCTATCCTGTTTAAATTTTCATATACAAATTTATTTATTTCCTCTTGATCATTCCATCTTGATTTATTAGGATTATCACCTATGTACACTGTCCAAAAACGCAATGGTTCTATTCCAAAAAAAGCTTGGATCGGGGTAATATTTGTGGTAGTGTGGTATAAACTATTAATTGTATTTTCTATTTTATCAATTTGCTTTAACCACATTGTATGGTCTTCGTTTATGAGCAGTCTGAGGTATTTCAAAATATCTTGATTTACTCGTTCTGAATTGTTTGATTGTGGGTGTCTGATTGAAGTAAGCACTCTTGTCACATTATGCTTTTTTAAAAAGAATTCCCATTTAAATGAAGCAAAACAAGTAGCATTATCACTTAAACACTTTTTTGGTTTTCCCATTTCTTCAAAAAATGCTTTCATTGAATTTATTGCACCTGTTAAGTTTGCTCTTTTAGTTGGGTAAATTTTAATATACTTCGTGAAATTATCAATGATTACTAATAAATATCTATAATTTTTATTATTTATAAACGGACCCAGGTAATCTAGTGAAATGATTTCTAGTTTCATTTTAGGAATTATTGGTTGGTATGGTACTATAGATTTATTCGACGTCTTATTTATTTGGCAATTATGGCAGCTTTGTAATATTTTGCTTATTAGCTTTCTTAAATTTACATGATAAAATCTTTCTTGTATAATTTTCAAACATTTTGTCACACCTGCATGACAGAACTTTAGGTGGACCATATTTATCAAATTCATCATGTCGTCTTTAGTTAGCTGGATAAAAAATTTATTTTTTAATTTTTTATGTATCAAACCATTAATTACCTTATAGTTGAGTTTATCTTTTTCAAACTTTCTCATGATCTCTAGGTCATTGTGCTGATTTATACCTATTTCTTTGAAAAATACTTCTTCTTGAATATGACTTACTCTAAAATCAATACCTAATCTTTCTGGACATTCAATTGGGTTTCTGCTTATAAAATCAGCGAGTTTATTATTTTTTCCATTAATATGAATATATTCAATATTTAATGGTCCGAGGTAATTTATCCATCTAATGAGACGATTTGGTGGATTTTTACAACTATGCAGAAATGTTATGGCACTATTATCTGTTCTTACTATTATTTTATAACCTGCAATCAAATTATAAAATTTTGTACTGCATGTATAATGCCTAGAAGTTCTTTTTCTGTTGAGTAGTAATTCAATTCAGAATTTTTAAATGTTTTACTGCAAAATGATATAATTTTCTTTTTTTCCATCTTTGTCAAGCTGATATAAAATGCCACCTGAAGCAAAATCAGAACTATCTGAATCAATATAAAAAGGTGCTCCAAAATTTGGATAGTTCAACAGGATCTCCTCACTCATTTTTTTTCTTTTATTTTGCTAAAAGCGTTTTGTTGCTCTTTTCTCCATGTAAATTTAGAATTATTTGATGTTAATTGATATAATGGCTTACTAATATCAGCATACCTATTACAGAATTTATTATAAAAATTCACATAACCCAAAAAACTCTGTAGTTCTTTCATGTTCTTTGGTTCTTGGAAATTCTTTATTACCTCAATTTTTTCAGGGTCTTTCTTGATACCTTCCGATGTCAAAAGATATCCTAGAAATGGAACACTTTTTTGAAAAAATTTTGATTTTTTTAAATTGATAGTCACACCATTTGTTTGAAATACGTTAAATAATTCATTTAGCACAATTAAAAATTCATCATATGTCTCTGCATGAATAAGGACATCATCAACATATATTTTCACATTGTTCATTAAGGTTGCAGGAATAATTTTCTTCAATGCTTTGACGAGTGCAGCTAGACTTACAGACAATCCAAAAGGAATTCTTTTAAAATGAAAAGTTTCATTTAAAAATTGAAATCCTGTAAATTCTCTACTGTTTTTATCCAATTTTACCTGCCAAAAGCTACTTTTCAGATCTACTGTGGCTATAAATTTAGAATTTGAACATTGGTATAAAATTGAATCTATGTTAGGTGGTGAGTCATATAATGGTTTTAGTCTTTTGTTTAAAAATCTTCCATCTAAACAAATTCTAACTGTACCATCTTTTTTTTCTACAAGTATAATAGGATTAACGTAACAGGAATTTGAAGTTTCAATTATCCCATCATTAATCATCTTGTCTATTTCCTCTTTTGCTCTAATTATTAATTTTGGATTTAATTTATATTGAAATTGTTTATAAGGTGTTTGGTCATTTACTTCTAATTTGTGCTCGTAGCATTCTATGCATCCAGGACGATCTTCAAATATTTTCTCATATTTTCCTAGTAAACTTTTAAAGTTTGTTTGTTGTTTGTAATTTAAAATATTACTTGTTTCTGCACAGATACATTCAATATCTTCTTTTGCTTTAATATCATGCTTTTTATCTATAATACTTAATATCTTTAAATTAGTTCCATCTGTTTTCTTCAGAAATTTTAAAATTTTCTCCAGGGTTGCATTTTTCAAACTTACTAATTGCCTCTCTATTTCCATTTTTTAAAAATATAAGATTACTATCAAAATTAATAATTGTTTTATATTTTTTTAAAAAATCAACTCCTATAATGATATCAAATGTTATGCCAGGCACTATTAAGAAGTTGATATCAAACTCAGTATTAGCAATCTTCAATGTTAAAAAAATTTGTTTATTTATACAAGCAGTCTTTTTTCCCGATACTGAAATAATATTGGTCTTAATTATAGGTAATATTTTTAAATTTCTGAATTTTGATTTATTATTTTTGAAAAAATGTTTATTCATGACAGAAATTTCTGCTCCTGAATCGATTAGAACGTTGTTGATTATCTGCCCTAAATTAATATTAATTATTGGGCATCTATTAGTTTTAATACTTTTCACATTATGTTCATCTATCAACACATTGTCTTCAAACAAATTATTCAGCATATAATTTTCATTCACAATTATCATATAGTCAATCTGGTTGATTTTTTGTTGACTTGTGAAGTATTTTCTCTTCAGTCATTATTTTTCTTCGATCTTCTGTTTCATCAAGATCAGATGTACTATCTTCTTGTATATCCATTTTATTACATTGTAAATGTCGCTCGTATTGTTGATTCCTTGGTAGTGGCTCCATGTATCTACTTCCTTGCTGATTATATTCTTCTTGGTAATATGAAGATCCGTTAATTTGATTATTCCCATTTTTATTACTATTATTATGATATCTTGGTTGTCTTTGAGCATACCCCCTCTTATTTTGGTTATCATCAATTTTATATTTATTATTTGAAAATATTCTAATTTTTTTTCTTTTTATTAGCATCATGGTGCTGGCTGTCGATATGACTTCTTTGAAAATGATAATTTTGATAAATTTCAGGATTTTTATTTTGAGAAGGTTGAAAAGTATATCTTCTGTCCTTAACTTCGTCCTGATCAAAATATAACTCATTACTTTGGTTGATATATATTTTAGCTCTTTTATCATTTGTCTCCTGCTAACCATTTCCAAAACGTTAAACAAGTCCACGATTTTGTCCACTTTTCTATTTATACATAACATATGAACAGAATGCCCAAAATGCCTTATGAACATTTGGCATGCTGATTCTTCACTTAACAAATTCATGGTTATTATTCGTGTGGCAAATTCAGATAGATACTCCTGTGGAGTTATGTGAATATGCCTCAAATAATTGCTATTTAAATTTGAAATTAGATATTCTTTATAGTCCCTTCCACAGAAAACATTCCTAAATTCATCTTCAAATTCCTCCCAGCTATTAAATTTTATTTTATTTATGTTGAACCAGCAAAATGCAAATTCACTTAGATGGGATGAAATTTGTGATTCTAATTTATTCCAATTTAACTTTCTATTTATTGTATTTTTTAATTTATTAATGAACTCCACAGGGTCTGATTTTTTGAAATTTTGAAATTGTAAGTTGTTGCTGTTGCTAATTTTTTGTAATATATCACAGCTTAAGATTAATGGTACTGTAGTTTCACCAACATCACTCGGATAGTTCTTTATTTTTTCTTTTATTTGATCTACATCTTTTTCTATTACTTTAAAGTTGTCACTCATTTCTTTCCTAACTGCTCCTACCTCACTAAAAATTTTTTCTTCTTGATTTATCTGTCTGTCAGTAATTAAATTTATTTCCTTATCAATATTTTCTTTAAATTTTTTATGATATATTTCTAAATTTTTTGTTTGATTTTTAATTTCATTTCTCGTTTCTAATTTAAATTCATTTAGTTTGGTCTTTTGCTCTTTCAATTCTGATATGAATCTTGTTTCTACCTGTTTTTAATTGTTCTTCTATTTTCTTCTCAGCGTTAATCGACCATTCTTGAAATTTTAGTTGGTTCTCTGCATATAGTTCATCCATTTTCTTAGTGATAACCTCCATCGAAGCAAAGATACTCCGATTAATATTTTCACACATTAGTTCCCATTCCATACCTTTTTTTGTTTTGTCCATACCTAAATTATTACTCTGACCTTCAAAACAGCTAACTAATTTGCTACTGTTTTGGTTTTCACACATGTGCTCAACCGATTCGGTTTTTCTACAAATTCCACTCTCTTGTTAATACTATCACCTGATTTTTTATAATTTTCTATAACTTCTTCTACACTTGGATTTACATTAACTCTAATGTTGTTATTCTCCATAATTATTACTTTACTATCAATATTGTTAAATTTTTTAAAACTTCTAATAAGACTTAATTATTTTCCAGTCATAATTTCAATATTGACAGTCCACTGGAGGGCGCCAAATGTTATGATTTTCTTGTATCATTAATTTTTTAATAAAATTATATATAAATAATTAATTGACTTTGATTCTATTTAGGGTTCTGTCAATATTCTTTTGAATTATGACTGGATATTTTTTAAACAATGTATTGTGCATACTTTTTATATTTATATAAATTACAATATGAAACAAAATTTAATTTTACCTTTAATCTAAATTCTAAAGTCCATTAAGGAGAGAACTTCTAAATACTTTCACTTATGGTTCCATAGTCTTCTGACTCCTAACACTGGCTGCTCTAAGGTCCATAAACAACTGACCCTGTCTTCTTTCTTCTCTGCCTCATACCAACTGCCCCCTTATTCCTACCTGCCTCAAGGGCTGGTACTGCCTATCCAGGTATTGAAGGTTTCCTTAATCCCTGCTCCTACCTGGTTTGGACCCTTACTTCCAAAATTTGCTTTCTGGACTCAAATTGCAAATATCATTACAATATATATATATATATATATATATATATATATATATATATATATATATATATATATATATATATATTGTTATGTTTATTTCTTTGTTGTTGTAGGTTAGTTTACTAAAATTTCGAATATTTTGAAGTTAATTTTCTTTATAACAAATTTTTAATTATTTGTCCCCATTTGGGCTGTAGTTTGTTATGTTTCAGCTTTTTATTAGATAATGTAAAATTATTTTCATTTATATAAAGTTAACTTAATTTGTTATGTTAATTTTGAGGGAATATCAAGGGTTGAGCTTTTCAAAGATAATGATTTTGACTCAAGAATATATATTTTCAAATAAAAGAAATAAAAACATTTTTCAATTAGATTACATTTTTTACTTAACGTATTTTTAATTAAGATACCTTCTATCTTCTCAATGACTGTAGGTTCTCACAACCCAAATGTTCCCCAATTTGTCCTTCTTGCATGAAACTTCCTTCTTTTTCTTCCTTCGCCAGTTTATTCAAACACTCCTCTCATCCAGACTGCTAGTATAATTTATTATTTCTTCACACATGTGACTTGTTAAATCTCAGAGAGATGTTGATGTTTCAAAATCCGAGAGATGAGAGCGAGAGGTGTTGTCACCTCGAAGTTCCATAGCAGAGAGCCATGTTGATTCTCCGGAATCCGAAACAAGAGAGCCCGGTGTTGATGCCTCGTAAACTTTGTACCCCTACATAAAGATATATATACAGTAATTATAATGAATGGGACAAAATAAAACAAAAATACATGATACTTCACAAAAATAATTTAAACAAATGACATAAGAAACTTACAAACTATATATATTGGACTTAACCTAAAAAAAACAACAACAAAAGAACACAATAGCAGCACTTGTTGCACTTAACATAATATATAAACATAAAACCTCTGATGCTTGAAAGTGAGGACACTTCAGACCAAATCAGGGGCTTTCTGGGATTTTAAGTTGCTCGATATGCACTGTTCTCCGCTTAATTGGTTCTTTTAAGCTCTCAATAGTGACTACGTTATGTTCCCTGATAACTACTACTTTGAACGGTCCCTCATATCTCCGCAGCTCCTTATTTCTATTAGACGATAACTTCCTATTGACAATAGTCCCAATTTTAAGGTCCCCCATTCCCTCCTTGACTTTTAAATTTTCCCGGGCTACCCTCCTTTGTTTCTCCTTTTCTATTTTTCCCCGAACATCCACCCACAATTTTCCCAATTGTAAATGGTTAATCATTATTTCCCCTGTTACATCCCCTTCCACCGATGTGTCTTCCCAATTCCGACGACGTCCCTGAAGCCCAAAGAGGATTTCGAATGGTGAGAAGCCCGTGGTAGAATGTATTGAGTGGTTGTAGGCCGCAACCGCCTTTGTCATAGCCGTTCTCGGCTCCAGTCCCTTCTCCATCTGATAGACCCTTAAATGATTGCTCAATGTGCTATGGAGCCTCTCAATCCCACTTCTGCTCTTGGGATGACCCGGGGGAGGGGGGGGGTTGAGGTGCCAGATTACGCCTAATGTCTTCATTTCCGCGTTATCAAACTCTCTACCAGTATCTGATGATATCCAATCCGGCACGCCATAAAAGTGGAACCACATCCTTAGTGCCCCTAGTACTGCCTCAGATGACCTCTCTTGAATCTGGTATGCCATGGCAATTTTACTGAAGAGATCTATCATAGTTACCCACTTATAACCCCTCCAGGTGAAGGTGTCAATTTGTAGATCACTAAGTGGTGACTCTGCTGTTGGTGTTTCCTCCTGCTTTCCTTTCGGTGGGTGCCGATCATACTTAGTGGTCAGGCATACTTCGCAGCCTCCTATTACCTCCTCTCTGATTCTTCTCATGCCTTTCCAAAAGTACTGTCTTCGTATCGCCTGTAGAGTTTCTTGAATTCCTCAATGATTAGTCTTACCCTGATGATAAGCCAAAGTCACCTCTCTCTGTCACTCCTCGTCCCTCAAGGTCTCGACCATCAAAGTTCAACGGATAAATGTTCTATCTATCCCCAGCCGTTCTGAACACCACAGTCTCTTAATCTTTTCCCATATTGTAGTGTTCCCCACGTATAAATGATGTACTTTTCCGGGTTTGGACGATATTTCAGTACTTTATAGATTTGATCCTCTGTAGCCCCGGGTTGCAACCAAATTGTGGTAATATGGCATTCGCCATAGCTGGTAAATTCCGCTTTTATTAGGCCTGAGGTTCCGGTTTTCCAAACTATCTGCCGACGCTTATCGTTGATAATTTCCTCTATTTCTTCCATCTCCGACCATCTTTCTTCAACCCTTACTTCGCCTTCTGATGACGTTTCTAGGGGTTCCTCTTCATCTGGTGTCCACTCACTCAGAAATTGCCTCACATCCCTTGACAATGTCAAGGAGTCAATGTCCTCTGTCTTCCTCGATTGCATTAATCATAAGCGCGCGCGATAGCCAGTCAGCTACAACGTTTTCTTTGTCCGGTTTGTACTTGATGACCATATTATATTGGCTTAAGAACTCTTTCCATCGAGTGATTCTCTCCGAGGACTCCTTCAGTTTCCCTACCCATTGTAGCGGCCTATGATCAGTATGTACCCGAAAGGTTCTACCAAAAACGTACGGTCTAAAGTGATCGATGGCCCACACGATCCCGAGCAATTCCCTCTCCAATGCGATATATCGGGTTTCTGCATCCGTGAGCCTTCTGCTGGCATAAGCTACTGGACGTTCTCCCTTTTCCCCGTCTTGAGGTAGCACTGCCCCAATGCATATTCACTGGCATCGGTTGTGATAGTGAATTGCTTCATGGGAACGCTAAGACCGGCTCTGCCTGAAGCCGTTTCATGCATTTCTGGATGTTGTCCTCCATTTGCGGCGTCACTACCACCTTCTTCCCTTTATTCAGAAGGTTGTTTAGGGGTACTAGGTACTCCGCCATTTCTGGTACGAACCTTCTATAGTAATTTAGTGCCCCCAGCAGTCTTCTAACACCTTGCACATCTCTGGGGACTGACATTCTTTGAAGTGCTTCTACCTTATAGGCATGATCTATCGATATATCGATAGTAACTATCGACTATTGCCCAACCCTACCCAGTACACACTAAGACGAATGCAGGCGAACACGAGTGTGTACTGGGTCACCTCGTGTTAGTTCGCCTTAGCTCTGCTCGGCTCGGCAGCGCTCCGAAAAAATTTGGTCTCTGGGCACGAGTCAAAGGACTGAGAGGAAACGAGCGACGAGCCGAACCGACCCAGTACACACTCGCCTAAGCTCAGGATTCAGATTTCTGCGAATGGCAAGGCACTTCTGTTGTGATATATACATTAACTTCTTAATTATTAATTATAATGGCATGTGCATATAACATATGTTAATTGTCAGTTATATATAATGTGTTATCAGTTATATGTATTGGTTAGTCAATGTTTATTGTAAATGTTGAATTACGATGATTATTAAAACCTTAAGTAAGAAAAGGTGTTAAATTCATTACAGTTATTCACATCTAAGTTTCGTTTAATCACATTCCAACACTTCCCTCATTCAATTTCCAGTTCCTAATTAATTATGAACTAAAGAAAGAAAAGATTAACTTAGAACTAGAGAAAATGGTAACGGTCGGGTTAAGAGGAGGCAACCCCTATGCCCGCCCAGAATACCTTTTATCGATTCTTACCTTTTTTTCCGATTTATTTCGGTGTTTTAGTCGCAACTTTTTGAGGGGAAAGGTTATTCTCATTTATTTACAGAGAAACTTTAAATCTCTGTTCAAAGTAATATTAACTTCTGTTTACCTTATGATATTAAAATGAGAAATAAGAAAATAATGAAGTGGAAATAAGAAAATTGCTTCGAATATAGCCAAGTACAATATCCACAGTACTGTGTACTTAAAAAACGCTTATTATCAAGTCCCTATCCGAAGAGAAGACCGACCTTACACTGCTTTTGAAGCTGCTGGAAAGCTATGGCAATTCAAACGGATTCCAATGGGAGTAACCAATGGAGTTACGGCATTCCAAAGGAAAATAGATGAAATTAAAACTAAAGAAGGTCTAGAAGGCGTCAATATATATTTGGATGACATAACAGTCAGTGGAAAAGACCAAAACTAACACGACCAAAATTTAAACAGATTCTTGGAAGCCTGCAAGAAATCCAACCTAACTATTAACAAGCAAAAATCTCGATTCAATTTGAAATCCATAAAAATTCTTGGCTACCTAATTGAAAATAATACTTTACGTCCTGATCCCGATAGACTCAAACCATTGATTGATTTCCCATTTCCAAAGAACAAAGCATCATTACAACGAGCTCTCGGAATGTTTTCGTATTACTCTAAATGGGTACCACAATTCTCAAATAAAATTCATAGATTAGTGAACAGCAAGCAATTTCCTATTGATCCCCTGCTTGTAAAAGACTTCAACGACATCCGGTCACGCATCTTAAAATCCGTTGTTTATAATGTCGAGGAAAACACCCCTTTCTGCGTAGAGACAGATGCATCAGATGTTGCTATCGCTGCAATACTCACACAAAACCAACGGCCAGTTGCGTTTTTCTCAAGGACATTATCCAGAAGTGAAAGGAATCACTCATGTGTAGAGAAGGAAGCCTACGCGATTATCGAAGCCCTTCGGAAGTGGAAATACTATTTAATTAGCCATAAATTCCAGCTGATCACTGATCAAAAATCTATTTCCTATATGTTCAATATAAAACATAGGAAAAATCAAAAGCGAAAAATTCACTTGATGGCGTTTAGAGTTAGCTTCCTATAACTATGATATAATTTATCGCCCTGGAAAGGAAAATGTTGTGACCGATGCTTTGTTGAGATTCTGTAGTTCTTCCCATTCCATAAATAAATTAGAGACTCTCCATGAATCTTTGTGCCACCCTGGAGTAACTCGTATGTCTCATTACATAAAAATTCAGAACCTCCCTTACACCATCGACGAGATAAGGAAAGTAACGTCCGCCTGTAGAACCTGTGCATCTATCAAACCTCGATTTTAAAGAACAAAAAGCACTCTCATTAAAGCAACAACTCCGTTGAGACTAAGCGTGGAGTTTAAAGGCCCCTTGCCATCTGATACACGCTATAAGTATCTTTTAACTGTCGTTGATGAATATTCAAGATACCCATTTGCTATTCCCTGCGAGGATTTGTCATCAAAAATGGTTATCGGAGCATTGAGCCAGATATTTTCCATCTTTGGATATCCGGCATATATTCATTCGGATCGGGGTACATCATTTGTTTCAAAAGAAATTGAAACATATTTACATTCGAAAGGAATAGCTACGAGCCATACTACACCTTATAACTCTTGTGGTAATAGTCAGGTGGAGAGATACAACGGAATAATTTGGAGGACAGTATCTCTTGCACTGCATTCAAGAGGCTTACCTATAACACAATGGGGAAAGGTTCTACCTGAAGCATTAGAATCGATCCAGGCATTACTCTGTATGACGACCAAAGCTACACCTCATGAGAGGATGTTTGTCCATAAGCGAAAATGCAAATCTGGAGTAGCCCTACCGTCCTGGTTAAGTACCCCTAGTAAAATATTGGTTCGGAACTTTGTTCGACGGAGTAAGTACGATCCTCTTGTCCAAGAAGCTGAACTCCTAGAAGCAAATGCCAACTATGCATTGGTTCGCCTACCAGACGGAAAGGAGACTACGGTGAACCTGCGGCACCTCGCACCAGCCAGGGGTCCGGAATTGTGTTATCAACAAGAGGATGAGGACGACTCGGAAACAGACGATCGTCCTGAGACAGTCGAAAATCGCCAGACACTACAAGCTATTGATCAGCTAACAGCCCTAACCAAGATAAAGGAAGCCCTCAAAACACCCGTCCAGAACAGACTCCTTCGAACGAATCAAATCCAAGCACTCTTCAAAGATCTTCTTGTCTCAAAGGACCTCCATTGTACTTGAGGGATTATGTTCTGAAATGAAGGGGGGAAGAGTGTGATATAAACTTTAACTTCTTAATTATTAATTATAATGGCATGTGTATATAACATATGTTAATTGTCAGTTATATATAATGTGTTATCAGTTATATGTATTGGTTAGTCAATGTTTATTGTAAATGTTGAATTACGATGATTATTAAAACATTAAGTAAGAAAATGTGTTAAATTCATTACAGTTATTCACATCTAAGTTTCGTTTAATCACATTCCAACACTTCCCTCATTCAATTTCCAGTTCCTAATTAATTATGAACTAAAGAAAGAAAAGATTAACTTAGAACTAGAGAAAATGGTAACGGTCGGGTTAAGAGGAGGCAACCCCTATGCCCGCCCAGAATACCTTTTATCGATTCTTACCTTTTTCCGATTTATTTCGGTGTTTTAGTCGCAACTTTTTGAGGGGAAAGGTTATTCTCATTTATTTACAGAGAAACTTTAAATCTCTGTTCAAAGTAATATTAACTTCTGTTTACCTTATCATATTAAAATGAGAAATAAGAAAATAATGAAGTGGAAATAAGAAAATGTCAAAATATAAGACTCTAAATCAATTTTGAATTAATTTTATATTAAATCAGAATTAATATAATGCTAAACCACCAGTAATGTTAATTCTTGATAAACTTTGTGATGTAAGGGAAGTGTAAATAACAAATTATAAATATTTAAAAGACAGAATCCTTAAGTATTTATTTGGCATAACTCCTATTTATTTAACATTTATAGCTATATGTTTCGGAGAAAATGCTCATCATCAGGCTTCTAAAAACACATTAATCTATAACATTACACCAATAGTTTTACAATTATATTATATGTCATTTACCTCTTAATCTGTGATTATTTTCACATTGTCCATTCTTCATGTTATACGGGATTATATAATATAAGACAGAATCCTTGTTGAAAGTTATGATGTTAATTTCTGCTATATTTTCTCAAGGGAAGTGGAAATAAGAAAATATGAAACCTATGATACACTTTCTCACATTTATTTTTAGATCGACATGTTTTATTGAAATAATTATACAATCTGTCTCACTTTAGGGCAATAAGTATTATGGATGACAAAGAATGCATTCACAAAATATGCATACTGAAATTTTATCACTTGAATTGATACAAATAAAAATATATAAAACACCAAATCCATGTACAAATTAATGTTCTCAAGTTTTTAACACTTTTACACATAAGATAAGAGGAAATAAGAAAACATGAATTGATAAAACACTTAATCCTTTATGAAACTCATTTTGTTAACTTGTTTCACTTATTTACATTATACAATCTGTTACACTTTAGAACAATAAGTATTATGGATGACAAATAATCCATTCACAAAATATGCATACTGAAATTTTATCATTTCAATTGATACAACAAATAAAAATATATAAAACACCAAATCCATGTACAAATTAATGTTCTTAAGTTTTGTAACACATTAGATAAGAGGGAATAAGAAAACATGAATTGATAAAACACTTAATCCTTTATGAAACTCATTTTGTTAACTTCTGTTTCACTTATTTACATTTAAGAAGACTAATTATCAATATAACACACCAAACAACACAATCCAAGTTGAAACTGTAGAAGTGATTGTTTACATGTGAGGTTATAGAAAAGAGCTATCCAGAAATGTAAACTCGAAGTGAAGCATAAGCATCGAACTGGTCGGTGTAGTAGGTCAAGCCAATTTGGTGCCTCCTCTTAAGCCGACCGTTACCGAGAAAAGATATTCCTTAATGGCTTCATTTTGACAATTTATTTTATTCATTTAGCCAATATATTTTATATGTTTTAAAAAAAATATATATAAGCAATAAATAAAATTTACAAATTAACTAATAATATTAATTAATGATATCCTAAAAAGTTATTTAAGAGGGTAATTACAAATTATAATTAAAGAAATTCTAAGTAGTTAATTAAAGTAGCTAAATTTTCTTGAAATGCGCTTAAAATAAATAACCAATCAGAAAAACTCAAATAAATTTGGACTTATCCAGTCCTGTTCCGATGAATGCTTTTATCTACCATCTCCGGGTTTTTTTTTTGTAGTTTTTTCGTGGTTATATACACATAATTATAATATGCGTAGGCTGCAATAGCTGCAACTGCTGTAACCAGAATCCTCACATCGATCTTCATTATCTTCCAATAAAACACTGGCTTTAGCTTATATAACTGAACTACCCAACTTCTACAAAGCTCGCCTTCCCTCGTCTACGAGCCACTCAGCGATTGTGTACTTGCATCATTCGTGTACACAGCTCGCTTCTGCTCGGCTCGGGTGGCCTCGTTGACGAGCGCCCTGGCGAGTGTCTACTGTCGGCATCAGAGCGCTGTCGAGCCGAACAGAGCTAAGGCGAGCTAACACGAGGTGACCAAGTACACACTTGTGCTCGCCTACATTCGTCTTGCCTCGGCGAGTGTGTACTTCTGGCATTTTGATGTGCAGAGTTGCACGAATGATCCTTTGGACGTTTTTTCAAATTCGTCACTATTCCAGCTCTCGCAGCAATTTGACGGCCCGTTAAAGTTGAGTTGGATGCAATTCTTAAAATTGCCCGTTTTTCCCGTGCTGTTAAGGCTGGCGGTCTTCCAGGAGATTTCTTAGTCCCATACCTTTCTGGAGACTTCAAAAAATTTAAAATTACTTTTCTACTCCTACCGGTATTTTTTGAGTTTTTCATCAAGTATTTTTTGGATGCTGTTGATCACTCTCTCCATGGCTCCCTTGTCCCGCGCCGACACAATCTGGTCATTAGCAAAGCCCGTGAGGACCACACTCTCTTGGTCACTCTTCAGGTTGTATCGCACATTTCATGGTACATTTGGTCGATGGCCAAGTTGAAGACAGATGTTGACAAGGGGCCGCCTTGGGAAACTCCCATTAGCACCCTGATCTGGCTTGTCGTATGAGCATCAACATTGATGCTAATCTTGCTTGTGCCTAGGAGAGCAGCAATTACATCCCTGAGATCCGGTGACACCCCTCTTCCCCCCAGTGATCAAACTATGTGGTCATGCCCAGCACTGTTCATAATCCACACGTTTGCGGGAATTCTTATTCTCAAAGAGGTTTTCGAAGTGGCACTCAACCTCGGCCAACTTCAAAGGGCATTGCTTGGGAGCGTCGGTATTCATATTGATATTGTTCCTGCCGACGGCTCCTGTCTTTTTTATTGGCCCTCTGGGGATTCTTCACTTTCCCATCACCCTTATCTGCTATAATTGTTTTTCATTATTTTGTAAAATCTAACGGCAGGGTGCTGGGAACCAGGCTATTCAGCATTTACATATCTTAAAAACTTGAGAAAGCTGAATACCGCTTCATCAAAATCCCCTTTTTCAATACGTTCTGTAGGACGGGCTGTAGAGATCGGAGAGAGGGGATCTTGTATGTAGGGATGGATTGAGAACTTGAAATGTAGGATGCTATGGATAAAAGGAGGGTGATGAGTGTTAATAGCTTGGAAGAAGAATATACCCAGGAAGTAATCTTTACGGAATGAAGGAAAAAACCAATTTAACTCGGTGTAGAGATGGGATACATGAGAGCGTTTTGAGGATCCGAGGTCAAACCTTATGAAGCAATTCATGATACGCTTTAATCTTTTCTCAAGAGTCGTCGAGAGCCCACCATAAATCACACATCCATAGTCAAATTGGGGGAAGATGAGGGAGGATATTAGGAGTTTACGAGTGGATAGAGGAACTAATTGCCGGTAACGGTGAAATAATTTCTGGATGCCAATTGATCGTCGGGAAATTTGGGCAACATGGGATTTCCAAGATCGATGGTTAAACCTAAGTTTTTAACAGAGGAGTGGAAAGAGATATAGGGTGACCATTTAGGTATAAAGTAGGAAAGTTGGTGTTCAATCGAAGGAGGGAATGGGATCCTATTGCAATAGCTTGAGTTTTAGCTGCGTTTAACGTTAATTTATTCAGGCTTGCCCAGGCACAGACTTCATCTAGGTCTTCCTGGATTTTGGAAAATGCAGTTGGTAACTCGGGTGGAGGAAAGGAAAAGTAAATTTGGGAATCATCGGTGTAGAGGTGGTGGGAACAATTGTGAATGGAGTTTGAATGATCATTAATATAGGAATTAAAAAGGAGAGGGGAAATACTCGATCCCTGAGCTACATCTGCTCGCAAAGTAAGGAAAGAGGATAAACCTTGTTTGGGAATGGTAACTGATTGAGTACGGTAGGAAAGGAATGAATGGAACCAGAGGAGAGCACTATTGGAGAAGTTTAGGGATTTCAGTTTGGAAAAGAGGATGGTTTGGTCTAAGGAGTCGAAAGCTTTGGAAACATCTAGGAGTATTAGGATGGGTAATTTTTTTTATCCATCGCAGCCTGGATGTCATAGATGATTTTGGTAAGAGCGGATTTAGTGGAGTAGCCGGGGCGGAAACCAGATTGGCACGGATCAAATAAATTAGAATCTTCAAGGTAAGTGGAGACTTGGGATTGTACTAATCTTTCAAGGGGCTTAGAGAGGTTGGAAAGTATGGAAATAGGTCGGTAATCTTTTGGGGATGTAGGATTTGGGTTGGATTTAATATTGGATAAATAAGGGCCTTTTTCCAGGAGGTGGGAAATACAGAATTCTGAAGGGAAAATTATATATGAAGAGGAGAACCGGAAGGATTTCAGGAAGGCATAATTTTATCAGTTTGACTGGAATACCATCTAATCCGGTTGAATTAGTATGGGATTCATTATTGAGGAAATGAGCTCAGTTGGGGAGATGTAAGAAAAATAAAAATAATTATTATTAAATACAGGTGAAAAGAGAGGTAACTGTGAGGATAGAGGAGTGGATGTAGGGGTGGAGACGAAATAAGAATTTAGCTCATCAGGTGTGACTCCTAGGGGAGAGAGACTAAGTCTGTTTTGAACAAGGGAAAGTTTGTGGAGGAGCTGCCATTTGGATTTGGGATCGGGTGCGGATGAAATGGCGCCGTAGTAATTGGATATCGTTCGCCGGATGGTAGCTTGGGTTAAATTGCGGAGAACCTTAAAAGCTTGGTAGTCAACATCGAGCCTGGTGCATCTGAAGCGTCTTCGGGCAGCCTCACGTCTTCTTTGCAAGTCTTTTATTTCTAGGTTCATCCACGGAGCAGGGCGGCGGCGACGAAAGGTATAGGTTTTTTTAAGAGGGGAGGGCATGGATATCGAGGAAAGAGAGGAGGTTGGTAGAAAGCAATTCAACCATTGCACGGTGCTTCGAACATAGAGTGAGGGTGGATAAAATTCGCAAACCCTTAAAATCTTATAGAAAATTACACGCTTTACAAAAAATTTCCTATGAACATAGGTCCGGAAATGCACCTATAAAAAGTTGTGGCATGATACTTGCAAAAAAGTAAGTTTTAAAAAAAATCAAAATGAAATTCTTGATGCAAATTTTTAATACTAGCTTAATGTTGCGTTTTGAGCTACATTAAGGTGTGTTTGAGTTAATGAAAAAGATAAGTAGTAAATGTTTTTATTTATTCTTTATTTTTATTTTTTTTATTGGAATTAAAGTAAAATTCTTATTTTTTCTAATATTTTTTTATTTCAACAGTAGGCCCCTACCCAGATCAGCCCAAACTATCTTATATTATTGTTCAGATTAGAGGCGATATTACTCATCATCAGATGGACGGTTTTCAATGTTCTTCTCCTTTGGGGTAGCCCCGCAAATGAAACACATATACATGGCGTTTGTTCCAGTTAAAATGTTGGTTTTATTTGTATTACTTTTATTAACACTGTCATCCAGCATTGTGAACATTTCGAGACTAACCGTGTAAATTTGATCGCTTACAAATTTAATTTCAAAGGTTTAGAGGTGGCTTTTTTTCGTCAGGCATTAGATCTGCAGTTCCTTTTTTGAAAATTAATTTTATGGGTTTGCCATATATGGTCGACGATGAACGCAGATTTACCTTCAAGCAACATTCCCATTCCTCACCTCTACCAATTTCAGAGCCGCAATAACCATTAAAAAAAGATATTCATCAGTTATCGAATCCCCATTTACATTTAAGTTTGAACTCATTACTTATCTGCAAACTTACAATTTTCAATACGCTCTTTACTGTTAGTTGCAAGAGTTCTTGTAAATTTATTCAAGCGCTAACTTCACCAGCGATAATATTATTAGAAAGTAGGGAATTTTTCGTAAAAGTTAATGAATAGAAGCTAGGAAAGCAGTCCTGAAGCAAACCACGCCGTATTTTCTATCGGAAATACATAAATCCATGCATAAAGCTAGAGCTGGAACAGGACTTATCGATTTCGTTCTTCAACCAAAGATAGTCCAGACATCTCTGCAGCAAAACGTAATTCAACAGATGAAGTGTTCAGAACAAGATCCTTTACTCACTTTTTTTCTGGTTTTATTGGAAGATTCTTTGAAAAGGGTTTCCGTTCTTCTGCGTGTTCGGCTTGGTCCTGAATGACTGCACTGATTTTGTTTCTTGCAATGAAGTTCCTGCTAAAGACATGAGGCATATCACTGACGAAATATATTACGAATCCTTTCGACCTCTTTCAATTTTTAATTGAATTTGAAACAAAATAACCGACTGATTGTTGATTTTACTATTTTCAATTGGTGGTTAGACTCTTCCACGTCTTTAAACGAATGTAGTTTATATGTGACTACCCCTATTTGATCTGATTTTTTGTGGGAAAACCATATTTTTCGCAAATTGGCCATTGGCATAATTTTTGCTTTCTCAAAAAAAAAAAAAAAAAGGAGTAGTAGTAGGAGTAAATTGGGTTCCAATCTAGGATTTAAAGGTCAGGTAAAATCTTATCTCAGGTGAGGGATTCTATGTTACGGAAAGTAATTGTTTCAGGGTGAAACAATGGGGTTGGGATATCGTATGATATTTGTATTAGGTCGTGAGGGGAGAGGAACGTAACAGGCTGCTGACATGAGGAAAGGAGGTTTTTTGATGAGTCTATGATATGAAGGTCCAACCAAGTGTCGGACCCACGGGGGGGGGGGGATGAGTAGGATTAAATGGGACAATGAAGAGGTGGAGGGAAAAAAAGAGGTTTTCTAGATACTTACATTTTGACATAGGAGTCAGAAAGGAGATTGGTATTCAGGTCACCAAAAATGATTATATTGGAATAGGGAGGAATATAATTGTAGAGGTTTGATACAAAGGATTGGTCAAAAGGAACATGAGGGGGACGATAGGCCACTACATCCAGCAGAGAATGGAAATTAAAGGATATTTCAACAAAGAGATACTCAATGTTTGGGAGATTTGAGGGAGGAGAAAGATGCAGGACACGGAACTTCAAGCTATCATGAACGTATAGCGCAATTCCATCTCCGGTCCGGTTGATTCAGTCGTGACGGATGATGGAGTAGTTAAAGAGGGAAACCGAGGAAGAAGGAATATAAGGTTTAAGCCAGGTTACTGGTAAGAAGTTAGGGAAATATAGGACAGTAAATAAAAGGATGACGCTATTCCCCAGTCAAATAAGGAGTTTTATACAGCAAGTCTCGGAAATCAACCAATGAAGCTGAATTTTTGCATATACCTTTGTTTTGGTCTTCTAAATAAGTGGTAAAATGTCACCGATCTTAGCACGTTAGCATAATTAGATATTCAAGTTCAAAGGTCACAAAAATCATTTTTTTTCAAATATCTCGATTTCTATCCATCGGCCGTCAATCAAGAAGGTCCCTGGGGGTACGAGAATCCCCAGTTTATAGTGGGGGAAGGGGAGAAGGTCCCATATTTAGGTTTTTCGATTATATCTCGAAAACCGTGGAATCAAGAAAAATAATCTACAGGTCGAAATTAAGTCTAATTAAATTTCTTATATTTCTTTCTTCTTACCTTGCGGATAAAGCCCCTGTCACACTAGGCTTTTTAGCAGCCACCTCTAACAAGCCGGTGGTGATACTGCCAGCAAGCAGCCTAGTCTGACCCAGAACCAGCGGCTGGTGAATGCCAGCGGGCTAGTGTTTACTAGCCGCAATCAGAAGTTGAAAATGAGAACTTTAACTTTTTAGCGCTGCCTACCCTCCGCTGGCAGTCACGTGATCTCGTTAGCGCCAGCCAGCCAATGTGAAACCCTAGTAGCTCACAAGCGGTATATTTAAATTATATCGGTACATTATTATGTACTATACCTTAATAAACTGCTGTAAAACCTCGTAAATGCCGCTCAACATTTCTGGAATGAACACTGAAATTGAGTTATGAGGAACTCTAAACAGGTAGGCCAAATACTTAAAACTGTCTCCAGTAGCTAGATACCGTAAAGTAATTTTTAGTTTGGTTTTACTTGGAATCGCTTGACGTAATTTGGTGTCTTTTCTGAATAAGCGGTGTCCCAAATTTCAATAACTCTTTAAATTTAGGAACTGAAGATGGATCTTCCAATTCTAGTTCCTTAAAAAGTGTTGCCCCCAGATCGTTTCTTCTTCATATACAGGATCTAATCCACGATCGCATTTTCTTCCGTTGATACCTCACCTGTGATAATAGATATAGGTAGGCCAATAGGAGGCAAGAGGTAAGGGCGGCAAGGATATGCGCTATCCCCCAATAGATCGCCCCTGATTTCACCAGCTTCTAGTTTGGCTTTTAATAAAGAGTTGTTAAATACATTAATGTCGTGTACTGGTCCAGGCCACCGTACAACGATATCAGTCAATTTTCTTGAGTGGTCACACACCGCTTGAATATTTATTGAAATTACATAATTTATACTTTTCAATAAATATTCAAGCGGTGTGTTACCACTCAAGAAAATTGACTGATATCGTTGTACGGTGGCCTGGATCAGTACACGACAGTACAGTATTTAACAACTCTTTATTAAGAGCCAAACTAGAAGCTGGCGAAATCAGGGGCCATCCATTGGGGATAGCGCATATCCTTGCCGCCCTTACCTCTTGCCTCCTATATTGAACCCAGTCAATGAAATGCAGGCAAGATACAACGCGGCACACGTAAGGAATAGGATCGCTATAGAGCAAACATTTGGTTTATGGAAAAGAAGATTTCCTTGTTTGTCACTCGATTGAGAGTTTTTTTTTTTTTTTTTAAATCAATTTATTGAAATTTACAACTGCACAAGTATACATCAAGTAAATGTGTTATGAAAAAAAAAGTTTACAATAACATGCCTAAACTTGAGAAGAACTACTCATCAGTAGCACTTAAGTAAAAAAAATAAAAACAAAATCTACACAAGAAGATCTCTGGGCCATCTTCTTTTCAGACGCCTCGGAGGATTATCGGGAATTGAGTGGGAAGCAAGTTGAGAAACTAGGGGATTTGAGTGGTTATGGAGCTTACTATGAAAGGATTGGTATCTGGTTTGGGCTAAATCAGCAACATATGGAACATTAAGATCTTTATGGATAAGTTTATTGGTGGCAATTGAGGATTTTTCGAAGGATTTTGGATTGTAAGGATTGGATACGGGAAGAATTGGATGGTTTAGTAGAGCCCCAAAGCTCAACTCCGTACGTCCATATAGGTCTAATCACAGTCAAGTAAATGAGTATTTTGTAATTAATTGGGAGCTTTGAACTGATTGAGAGTAAATTTAAAAACAGCATTGGCAGTAATTGTTGCCACAGCTCTACTGCACAATATGGCTCGTACTGGAAATGAAAATGAAACCCCAGAATATATCTATCACCCTAACAATGATATTCCAACCGCGGGAAACAAATCTGGAAATGACCATAGAAGAGTAATAGTAGACTATTTTTTTTTTAGTTGTAATGAATAAATACAATTTATTTAATTAAGAATTTATTTTTTCAATAAAATAATTACAAAAAAATATTATTTTATTCAAACTTAGGTACAATGAAATATTTAAAATATTTTTATAAATTGAAAAGTGAACACTTATAACTTTTTATGGTATCAACACTAAACGAATGTATAGTATCGATAGTCATGTTATAACAACAACGTATGTAAATGTCGAATTAATAAACATATTGCTCAGTTAGCTATTGGTTCTATAAGTCCACTTTCTTTTATAGATAGCATAGTAACGACCAAGATATAATGTTTGTTAAGTTTTGGAGCTCATTGAGAGCGGAAGTATGATTACTTTATTTTGGCTTTGATAATTTTTGTTTTCGAAGCAGAAGGTTTGTAGGACTGTTACAACATTTTGCTGAGATATCTGAGACTCCATAAATGTAACAACTATACTAGCTCTATCTGTTGGATTTATGCAGAATCTACTTAGCGAATCGCTAAGTTAGCGAACGATTTAACGAAGCAATAAGTTAGCTAGCTAGAGTTCTAGCAACGCTTTTCACAGTTTAGCAGACTGTTAGTTATTGATGAGATATCTAATGCTCTAGCAACCGGGCATTAACGTTTAATTTTAACTTCATTAATATATTTTTGAAATGCCATTGCTTGACACCGTCTTCAAACCTTTTTGATTACAGACACTTGTGTCTATATTAACTTTTCCAGCAAAAATTAGCTGCTAATAACTGCCAATTTATTAATTATATCGATTTTTGTTCGTGATTCAACTGGATAGTTAACCTCAACAATATAACGAAAAATGAATTTCAATTGGAAATAAATCATAGCAAAAAAATACATATCACCAAATTGCTTTCACAATTGAAAAGAACAATATCTAGTTAGAGGATTTTATAAATATCATTGCCTTAATCCCTTATTAGAAGCTCTAAACAAAAGAAAATGCATCTATATACTAACATTTCGTTATGGTTTTCAGTGTCAATGCTGGTTTTGTTTGAGCATAGGGACTGAAATAGTTTTTTATTTATTAAAAATTGACGATATCACTATTTTTTGGTATTGGATTTTATTTACCAATTTTCTTGTTTTAAATATATCAATTTAATGTGTAATTTTAATTTCATTACAATATTTTTAACGTACCCACGCATGACACCGATTCCATAATCTAATAAAACAGTTACCGAAAATTATAGTTTTGATCTGTCCTCTCTCGATGCATGGATTAGGACTTTCGAATGCTTTTTTTTTTTGCTCTTAAATTATCGGCTTCATATTAAAGAATGGGCAGTAAGACTTGAGTCTGAGAAAACCGAATTGAAAAATAGAAAAGAAGAAATTCAATAATATTTCAAAAGATAAGTGGGGTTAACTGTGGATAAACCAAAACCTGGTTTTTGGACCTCGAATGACGGAAACTCAGCAAGAAAACTTAAAAAAAATTACCGACTAAGTGCAAAAATAACAGGATTAAATGAGAAAATTCCGCAGAGGTTTTATTATATTCTTAGTTTGATTAAGTCTAGATTTGAGGTAGATTTTGACAAGTTCGAATCATATCTGGAAGTAACGATAGATTTATTCCTCAACCTCTATCCTTGGTTTTATATGCTAGTAACAGTGCATAAGTTACTATCCCATGGCACAGAGATTGTTAATAGAATACAATTAATAGAACTTTCTCACTCTGTTTCTTTTAATTAATATAAAATAATCATTTTACCACAAAACTGCAAATTTTTGTGAACCCATCCCAATGAAAGAAATTGCATTCCGAAGTAACTAGGTATCAGTAGCCTTCATCCCAGATTGATCCAAATATTTATCCAAATAATATAATTTCATAATTTTTTGACAAAGATAGGTCGAGATTATTTGTCCGGATTAATGAATCGTGGTTTATTTTATTGATAGTAATAAGTAGAAGTACATAGGAGATTGTTTTAAAAAATTAATTTTTGTTTTGTTTTTTTACAAAAATAACCATTGTTTTTTTTTGTCTCCAAAATATCGTAAATTCGTTGTACTAGAATGTTTAAACATTTTTCCCAAACACTATGACTAAAAAGAAATACAAATTAGGAACAAAATCATTTTTTCCAGTTAGAAGTGCTATTTGGCCCACTGAGCGATATTCCCGTCGCCCTCACTATTTCTGCTGTTAGACTAGAGTATGGGGATAGGCTATTAATTAATATTATATAATAATTAATAGTATGGGTCATTCCATGACAAATCAACCAATGGTTTGGACCTTGACCTCTCCGATTTCTATTATTTTTGCTCTAGCAGATGTACTTATCAAGACTAGTAAAAATGTAAAATATTACATTTTTCTGACTTTTGGTTTTTGAGTTATAAGCTTTTAAAATTTAAAAAAACCACTGTTTTCGGTCTTCATTTAGTGTATTCAAAATTACGCCATTAAAAAATTATTGCTCCCAGAGAGCTCAAATTTGCGGAATTCTTTTCTATTTGAAATGCCGTTTAATAGGATATATCACTCGATATATTTTCGGTTCATTTTGAATTTTTTCGAAACACCCAAAAACGGATTTCGTAATTCCCAAAATACGTACCCTTCGATTTTTTCGAAAAAAATATATGTGATTTAAACTATTATTGACTACATGTGGACAAAATTTTAGGATGGGACGGAAATGGGTTCTTGATAAAAATAAATATTTTGTCTTTTTTTAAATGGACAGTTAGTCCAGTCAATGAAGAATTATAGAATGCTTTTTCTGTAATCCAAGGTTTTTCTTTGGAAACTTGTTCAGTGTAGTTAGAAAGTAAACATACTATAAGTCCTGGAGTTTTCGGGTCTGGGAACAAGAAGGGAGGGGGCGCGGAAGGTCTCTTTTTTTTGGTTTAGGGCTCATATCTCGAAAACGGTGCATCGTGTGCAAAACATGATTATGTACTAAATTAATGTTAGCTAAATTCTCTACAACCTTTATTATATACACATTTTTCATATTCTGTACCGTTTCCGAGATATACGATTGGCAAATGTAAAGAACTTTTAGTATGTTTATTTTACCAGGAAAAGTTAAAATTTATGTAACTTTTGAAAAGTTGAAGATAAATTAGCATATATATGTGTATTTTGAAGGAAATTTAATGTTGTACAAAATTATTTATAAAGACTTTTGTAGTAGGATGGACGTTTTAGAAGATATAGATGGATGTTTAACAGAAAACGTGAGGTGAACATTGTTTTTTTCGGAAATGTTAAAATTTGTCAAGCGTAAATCTCGGAAACGGTACATAATATGAAAAATGTGTATATAATGAAGGTTGTAGAAAATTTAGTTAGCTTTAATTTAGTGAACAGTAATGTTTTGCATATGATGCACCGTTTTCGAGATATGAGTCCAAAACCAAAAAAAGAGACCTTCCGCGCCACCTCCCTTATTGTTCCTAGACCCGAAAACTCCAGGACTTATATTATGTTTACTTTCTAACTACCCTGAACAAGTTTCCAAAAAAAAACCTTGGATTACAGAACACGCATTCTATAATACATCATTGACTGGACTAACTGTCCATTAAAAAAAAGGCAAAATATATTTTTTTTATCAAGAACCCATTTCCGCCCCATCCTAAAATTTTGTTCACATGTAGTCAATAATAGTTTAAATCACATATATTTTTTTCGAAAAAATCGAAGGGTACGTATTTTGGGAATTACTAAATCCGTTTTTGGATGTTTCAAAAAAATTCAAAATGAACCGAAAATATATCAAGTGATATATCATATTAAACGGCATTTCAAATAGAAAATAAAACCGCAAATTTGAGCTCTCTGGGAGCAATAGTTTTTTAATGGCGTAATTTTGAATACACTAAATGAGGACCGAAAACAGTAGTTTTTTGAAATTTTAAAAGCTTATAACTCAAAAACCAAAAGTCAGAAAAATGTAATATTTTACATTTTTACTAGTCTTGATAAGTACATCTGCTAGAGCAAAAATAATAGAAATCAGAGAGGTCAAGGTCCAAATATAATGTAGAATTCAAAAAATATTCATTTATATTCAATATTCATTCATCTCAAAAAATATGTAGAAACTAAATTAGGTCGAAATAAAAAATTATGCGTTTTTTTATTTTTTCAAAAATATTAGTGAAGAAATTTTTTAAAGTAATAGCTGATTTCATTTTCAGATTCATCATCTCAAAAATCACGTAGAAACCAAATTAAGTCGAAATCAAAAATAAAATTTTATTACCTCCAAGAATGTTTAGGATTTTAGAAGGCAAGAAAGAGGATGTCAACTTGTTTCAAAACCTACATAATTAGCGCTATCTCACAGATTTCGCCACCGATTAAAACCAAATTTTATAGGCATATAGAAGCCGTAAAACTGCATAGATTAGTCCAAATGCGGAGGTTGCAGGATATCTCCTTACTGAGATAACTCCAGTTATATTTGACCTCGATATTTTTAAAAAAATTACTTTTTGCCCACTGAAATTTGGAATAAACCCAATGTTATTTACCCAAATAGATTCTAGTGATGCCTTTACTATTTTAATCCGTTGACCACAGCAAATGTTACAGCCGTTAGAAGTGGTTGCTAAAATCTCAACTTCGAAAAATGGTGAGGGGTAAAAAAAAAAAAGGTTCTGATTTTGATCAAATTTAACGTGCAAGGGTTTTCACTTCACATTTGAACAAGTTAAAGAGTTCATTTATTTAGGGACTCAAGTGAACTCCGACAACAATATGCAGCTGGAAATAAATAGAAGATTAATTTCTGCGAACAAGTGTTATTTTGGACTCCTGAAGCACTTTAGAAGTAGAAACCTCTCCTGCAAAACCAAAGTCCAGCTGTATAAAACCTTAATAAGACCTATTCTGACCTACGCCTCTGAATGCTGGACTATTTCTAAAATGCAGGAAGCCTTACTCCAGAGGTTCGAGAGACGGATTCTAAGAAGAATTTTTGGACCAGTTTTCAGAGACGACACTTGGAAGCTGAGAACCAATTCAGAGCTCACACAGCTATATCAAGATACAAATATTATAAGATATATTAAAATTGGAAGGCTCCGATGGGCAGGGCATGTGGCGAGGATGAATCCAGATGAAGTCCCTAAAAAAAACTATTAGAGGAAAAAATATTTGCCAAGAGAAGAGTCGGCAGACCAAGACTGAGATGGGTCGATGGAGTGGCGGAGGATGCATTGTCCATCTTGCGAGTGAGGAACTGGAGAGCAGCAGCAAGACACCGAGATGACTGGCGATTGATGCTACGGGAGGCCTTGACTCACTTTGAGTTGTAGCGCCGTTTTGATTGATTGATAGGTTTTCTTGTGCTCTGAATCCAGATTTGAAGTCAGTTTTTCCCATTGATTTACAGCAGAGTTTATTGGAATTTAGTCATATTTTTCGAATTATTGAGCATCCCAAGCCAGGTCGTGTTTTGAGGATAAAGAAAGTATTTTTATTTCAAATGGCAAAAAAAAAAAAAAAAAAAATATACAACTTTACTTGAAAAAATCATTTATCTATTTTGACTGAGAGCTGAGAAATAAAACATATTATAAAATTACTTACCTGTTGCTCTCACTATTTCTACTGTAAGACTAGAGTATGGAGGAATAGGATATTAATTAATATTAATAATAATTCATATTACATATTAATTAAGTAGTAGAAAAATTAAAAAAGTCTACCAGTTTTGAATGCTGAATTCAGCCTTCTGGAATGTCTGGTATTCCTATAAAATACTGTTATTCATAGTATTCATAATGTTTTAAAATGTAATTTTCTTTAATTCTCTAAGTTATGATTTAGTATTCATAATTTTTTAAACTAAAAATGGATGAGTACATTTACAATTAAATGAACATTAAGGGTGTCTGGCTAGGGGTTGCAATGATGGTAAGTGTCTGGCAATGAATGAAGTAATTTTTAACAATATTCTAAAGGAAATATCAAAAAATCATGCTTTATTATTTGACGTATATAGGCTGGTATTTTACAAACCTTTAGTACCGTTTACCTGCCAAGGCTACGATAACCCAAACTTCATGATGGTCCATCGTTTGTACCTGTATTGGGAGCATGTGCTGACAAATTTTCATCTTTTATAAAATAACGAAGGTCTGGGGTTCACAGGCTCTTGCTTTATGAGTCAGTAACTGTATTTATTTATATCCCTTATAATAATGAAAGCAATTTACATATGAACTTATGATTTGATCTAATTCCTCTACCACCAGTTAATAAAACAAAACAAAACAAAACACTAATATACTGATTCATTTTAATTTTGAATTTAATACTTAGAAAAATATCATTAAATAAAGTATGTATTAAAAAAAGAGTAAACACCATTATTTAATAAGCATAAAAACAAAATGTGACCTGTCAGAAGCTTTAGGACAGCTGAACACAACCCGAAAGTTCGCAATTTTACGTTTTATTCTAGCTGACAAACCAGTAAATTTGTGGTTGTAACCGAAACATCTTTTTTTGACTGAAACTGAACTTAAGTTTGTCACTAGAATGAAAATAATATTAAAATGTCTGGCAAAGTAAATAGTACCACAAAGATGGCAGTATAACTTTCATTTTTAAGCAGTTTATATTTTTTTATTCTTCATTTTATTTATCTTTTATGTCATGATTTTAATGTGCAATTAATACTGCCAGACAATTGAATCATTTGCTAGATGTATATTATCCTAGAATAAAGTTTATATTTTATTTTAACTTTACAGGTGAAGAAAAAACAATGGTCAACTACGACATCAGGTATGCATTCCGAGTATGCAAGCAGTATGATAGGCGAGAAGCTTGTGTGAAACTGTCATCAATGTTAGGATTATGGGAAGCTGCTGTAGAATTAGCTCTATCTGTTAGTGTACAGCTGGCAGTGCAGACTGTTTGTCAGCTTCAGTCATCTAGGAAGCTGTGGCTCAAAATAGGTTTGTAATTTGTTCTTTTGTTAAAAAAAAAAAAGGCAGAAACAAAAATTTATGATTATATTAAAATTTTTTCTCCTGAATTCATTGTAATTTTGGATTTACCACATCATACATAGTTTTAGATAGGCATTTATAAATAGGAATGGACGAATTATTTGCCACTTCTATTATCTATTGTCTTTATTCAAAGACTAGTTTTGAATAGTCTGTCAGCCTCAGGAAGCAAGTGGTGGGGATGCCCATGGCGTGCCCTCGACGGTTTATGATCGCTTCATCGATCATTTAATAGACCCTTTATATTTATTAATTTACAAACGGTAGTAATCACCACAATTCGCCTCCTATCCAGTAAAAAAAAAAAAAAAAAAAAATCAATTAAATTTGTTTATACAATTATTTCAACCGTACCTTTATAAAATTTCAAAATACACAATTTAACACAAGGCAATGTAAAAAAAAACAAGACAATGACACCATTCATATTCATATCAAACAAGTTAGCATAACCTATACCTAATAAACATAATAAAGACATAGATATTTTATACAATATTAAAGCTATATAACAATTACACAATCCTAAAAATCTCAACATTACAACATTATACACATATATGTGCACTTCGACTCCACCTTTTTATACAATAAGCATTATTTTATAAATTTATTCAAACAGTTCTTTTATAAAATATCACAAATACACAATTCAATAAATAAGGCAATATAAAACAAACCAAAACCATGAATACTCTAACAATTAGGCTGTTTTGTCAAAACAACATAATATAAATAATAATGGTATAAAACTATAGTATATTTATTATAAACAGGTGGCCAGTTCTACAGTTATTTATTACTATCTAAGATTGACTAATGGTAGAGATTCATATTTGGTTAAATTTATTCACTTGATTTCTTTATTCACTTGAAGCAAAATCACAAACTATGCAGGCTTTTACATTTAAAATCTTAATAAAAAATAGCATACATTTATATAAATAATAGGTATAACAACATAGTTTAGAAATAACATCCTTGGGTAAAAAGATAAAGAATATATATATTTACCTACAACTCAGGTTAATACTGAAATAGAATATCTACTTATCCCAATTTTGGCAGCAATGGGTATTTCTTATAATTTTAAATTCCTAAATCCTTCAAATGTGAACTTTTCATATTGGGTTAGAACCAGCACAGCCAGTGGGGACCGACAAATCCAAACAATTGAAATGCTACTTTTGTCTATAATGACATTAAGGCATAAATTCACTATGAAAACATTTAAACATTATAATATGATTACATCAACAATATACAAAATCTTATATGTAAACAAAATTACTCCCCAAAACAATACAATTAAATATTATCATATTTATTAAGACAAATATATGATAAGGAATTTTCATGAGTTTATTATTTAATTGTTTTTTAGTTTTTTCTAAGTATAGATAAATTTCCTTTAATGAATTTATAAAACAATAATCACAAAAGCTACTGTGTGTAAGATATATGAAAAAATATTTTTAATCATTGAAGTGTAACTGGCCATATTAAAAAATAAATAAATGTTATATACTAGAGTCATTTCTGATCAACTTTGATTTGGTTTAGGAGTATTTTCTATCACCTTTTCAAAAAAAATTTTTTCTTTTATCAAATTTTTTTTTCCCTGTGGTTTTGATTTTAGTATAAATTAGCTCATTTATTTCACTTGGATCGAAATTTTTTTTTATTGTTTATATCATCACCCAAATATATGTGCCAGAATCAAATGCTTAGACACTTGCTCTATTTATCAATAATTATTTATTTTTGAGGAAAATATTTATGAACTGTAAAAAATTGTTCAATTTATAATAAAAATCAAACATTTAAATTCAAATACACACACAATACTATAAATAGACTAATCCCTACTCTGTAAACATGATTGCTTTATAATTCTATTATGGAATAATAGATACAGAATGGTGGAAAAAACCAATACATTCCGGAAGATATTTACATTATACTAGTCAAAGCCCCAAAAGTTATAAAATCAACACCGCAAAAAATTTAATAAATCGTGCAATAAAGTTATCTACAGAAAAATATAAACAAACCGCGGAAAATAAAGTAGTAGACCTTCTTTTAATAAATGGATATCCAAATAGACTCATTTGTAACTTACTCAAACAAACAAATACTCAACAGAAACAACAAGGAAATATGAATAAAAGATATTACACCATCCCATATATACAAACACTATCAGAAAGGCTCAGGAAAACACTCACAAATAACCATAAAACTGACTACATGGTCACATTCAAAAATACCTCCACCATTAATAAATTATTCACCAAAACCAAAGATACAGATAAGTTAGAGTTACAGTCTAATATTGTTTATGAAATTCCGTGTGAAGATAGTTGTGGCAAGTCTTATTTTGGTACATCGGAACAATATCTTAAACGACGAGTGTATCAACATAAATACAGTTGCACGTCTATAAATAAAAACCCGAACAAACCTGACCAAACAGCTGTCACCACACATTACAGGCAAACAAAACATACTTTTAAATATGATTTCCCCAAAATTATTCGCCATGAACAAAATAATTTTAAAAGAAATATTAAAGAAATGATATCCATAAAAAAATTTAAAAACCGCGCAATAAACAAAAAATCAGACGTAACACTAAAAAATAACACTTGTTATTCCAACTTAATACATTCAGACCAATAATATACATTTACATTTATATATATCATACATACCATTCTTCCATCTATCAGTATATTACACTGAAATATTTACCTGCATCTTTGGGAATACCCACATAGTCCTTTTAACTTAATTTTTAAGAAATATGGTTTTTCCCCACTAACCCTTGTTCAACTGTCTGATTAAACTCACTCCCCTAGGTTAGTTGTGTACTAGAATTGTTAGTCTATTCATATCCACTAGTAACATTGTAAGTAGCTTCATACTCCTCTATATTCTGTAATTATATATATTTTTATTACCCTACACATGTTGTTATATACCTGTACTGTAGCTAACTTTATGTTTTGAAATAACTTATATAATTTTATTGTAACCTGTTTTTTCACTGTAGGGCATGATTATGAGAACAATATAGTCTCGAAACGTCACCAAAATAGTTGTGTTTTTTTTATTTTATGACTGAACCTCAAGACCCTTACTTGAAAATAAATGAAATAAAAAATTGAAAATAAAAATTATGTTTAGCCTTTCTATACAAAATATACTTATGTGATTTTTAGTTTATAATTAACGTAGAAAATCCACATTAAAATAGTAAATGTATTTTTAATAGACACTTACCCCATCATATTTTTCAAAATTTTTAATTCCTCATTTTTAACCAACCAATGGCATAAAATAAAAACAAAAATATCCTGTTAAGCTGGGAATTAAATTAAAATTCTGTTGCCCCACTTGATATTTTTAATAACATTACTTACAATCATTTTATGAAAAAATATAAAAAATTGTATTTTTCCTGCACCATTGATGAAACATTAAAATCAAGAAGGCTAGACTGATAACTTTCTCTGAGATCTCACCTGGCCTGAGTCCCTTATTAGACTGACAACTTGGGATGAGCTGGTAAGTGTGGAACTGTGACTCGTCACCGAGTACGGGCTTGTCACTGGTCCACACTGTTCCAAAGCTAAAATGGAATTGGAACGGTTGTAGTTGTGACAGACAGTCCAACAAGTCTGGCTAACTGGAGTGCTAACTGTTCCAAGGTTACAACATCCCAATTCAAATCTAACTGTGACTGTGACTGTTATTACAAACTCATATTGTGAAAGGTAATAAACTAGATTGCCTAATCCTTCATCTGTCCTTGATTTTATTTAGTAGTGACATTGTCACTGTCATTGACAAGGACTATAGCTGGTTGGTGTTATTTCCGCTGTTCCAGCAGTGACAATGTCACTACTAACTTCTATCGATCCAGTCTTACGACTGAGCCGTGCCAATGAACTGCTATGCTGCTCTTGGGGTTTATGGGAAATACTGTGTTACTATCTGAATAGAACCCCATTTATTAATATTTTATTGATTACCTTTATTGGATTCTAATCTAATACGTGCAAACCAATTCAGTATTACTTTAGTGCTATTTAAGGAAGGAGAATAATTATGATGAATATTAAACTTATTTTATTTATTAAAACGATTATGTATATGAATGAAACTGTAGAATGATTATACAATTACTATATTATAAGGTCAGCACACAATTTACCATTCATAAACTTATTACTGACTATTACAAATATTTGGTACTTATCAAAATGGAGTATGGGTCTTCAGCCGGCGTATTTAGTCTGGTCATACTACGTTACGTTTACCTTCCTTTGTCTGAAATTTTTGATTTCTTTTTTTGCAACTTTCTTTGTCTCCAAGAAACTTTTGTTGACAGAATATTTTACAGCGGTGGTCACTCTGAAGGTTTCGCCTGGCCCAGATCCCCTTTGAAGGGTTTTATGGCTTATCATCATATTCCAGACTTTAAAGGAGTGCCAGTCCTTTTTCTTCTCGCCGTCTTATTATTAATTATTAATAAACATTCCCTCGAGTATACCCATAATACATTGCATTTACCCAGAGTCGGGGAAAGAAAAAAATTAGTAATGAATTACTGATTTTTTTTTTCAACTTAGTTGACTTAAGTGAATTTACTAAAATATTTACATGTGAAACCTATTTGATATTTACAAAGCTTTATTTTTCTGACCCTATAACTTAACTAAAAATAATACATATAATTTTTACGTTTTATATGAAAAAAGAATATTATACAAGAAATGTAGAACCTAATAATAACATAAAACAATATTTAAAATTTATCATACAAGACTGATAATGTCCTAAACTTGCTCAATTAATTTTTTTTTAAATTATACTTTATAAACTCAATTTGTTTAATAATGTCAAATAACAATAATATCAACTCCATTTGATCTTTCCAATCAATTATTTTTTAAATCCTAATACATATTTCCAACTTATTTTCTATATAAGTACATAATTATTTTTTCAAGTATCATTCATTACTATTTACATGTCACATATTCGTGCATTTCAAGGTACTCTTTCGTACCTATGATCATTAAAATATAATCTTAGTCTTTGCTTTAGGTTTATATGTTATAACCATACTAATTTCTATATTCATTAAGATTTAACGGACATCATATACTTGTTTGTACATTGAATTTATCTGTTCCAAAGACGTTTGGAGTGGTGTTACATAATATTATAAAAATAATAACATATATCCATCATCATTTTCTTGGCATTTTACATTTCCTTTTTATTATTATTTTAACATCTCATTCAATTATATCAATACATGATCGATATGTCTTATTTACTACATACTCTAGTCAGGTAATAAGTAGTACTTATTGTGTGCTTGACCGTTTACCATTAAACATGACTATACTAAAATATTTCAGAGCTATTTGCTCTTGATTATTCACTCACAAAAAAAAAATCAACTCTACTCAGATTTTCTTATACTATCCACAAAGTTCAGTAACAGGGTGAGTTAATTAAACCTAACAAAAGATCGAAAGGCAACCATACGATGTCATAGGCGACAAACTTCCGTATTGAATTGCCTGCAACTACTTTTAAGAATTTGCATTGTGCGTTTAGCGGTAGATTTTTAGTTTTAATGCTTTTCAGAATTTTGGACCTCAACTTCAAAATGTATTATATTTTTCATAGTAATGAGTCTAGTTACCAAACGATAGAATCTTTAATATAATTTTAAAGTAACAAGTTCTTATTTATCAATAGGCCTTTTTCTAAATTTATATTTAAACAAAAAAAATTAACTTTTGCTTTTACACTGGCCATCTATACCTAGAGAATTAGCTTGTCTGGGTGTTCTAAGCCCAATAAGTTATTTATAATTTATAGCTGAGCTCCTTAATAAAAACTTCTAAGAATGATATTAATATTTACACCTAGGATCCTTATTAAAATCCCATTCATTTGGGCTAAGTACAGAAGATTTCTTGTCTTCTCAAAATAAAAAGGGTTCCTTCTCTTAAAATATTCAACAATAAATAATCAATCCCATTTTCGGGAGACATGAAGGAACACAGTCAACTCCAAGACTCAGGGTAATCATTCCCTAGTCATAATATAAAAAATAAACAAATATTTAAATGATCCAAATCTAGGTGTTTGTCTTGGAGATGCTCTTTTATGCTAAAAAAATATATAAGAAAACTTATGGTGGATGTTCGGCTAATTCCTACTATGTAAGTTTTTTAGTTGATAAATCTGGCCTATCCAATTTTCAATTCTGCTAATATTTTAAAATTATTTTTTATTTACTCTTTCTTTCACAACTAGCCCTTAACTAAGACTCGAGAAAAAAAAATTTTTTTTTTTATGAAATTTATATATTTGAAACGTTTGTGAGGTCTTTCCTTGTTAAAAATCTAGTTTATCATTTAACTATCAAATTAGGTATCTTATAATTTAATGCCGTTTCCATAAATTTAATTTCATTAATCCATTATATTTCCGTTTTTCAAGATTATTTGTCTGTTTTATTGTCCAAGTTTTTAACATGATATCAACCGGCAGTTAAGGTTTTACTATTTTTTTCTTTACCTTTCCGTGGAGGTAGTTATGTATGTCTACCTGAGGTCTTTTATTTTTGTCATAGAAATAACAACCTATTCTTAAATTATCTTTATCACCAATTTTTATTTTTATCTTGGCTGTTTTTCTCCTATTGTACCATTTTTTCTTACTAAATGTTTCACTCATTGTAAAACTCTGTGTCTTTTTCCGGCCAATATTTAATTTCAAAGTTATAATTCCTGTTTTTGTTTTTATCAGGGATGGCTGTTCCGTCACTTCTTCACTAATAATTATTTTAGATCCGTTATAAGGTTCTTCACAGGATGAAACCTCATTATCCTTGTCATCTACCTAAGGCTCTTCTAATTTAACATTATATGGAGGAATATCCTTCATCATTTCTTCTGGAGTATCTCCTGTATAATCTTCAGGGTTTTTATAATCTTTTTCTTGAAGATCTTCTAATTCTTCAATAAAATTAATATTCTGATTTTCATTATAACTAAATTCTTCCTGTATTGTTTGCTTGCATTCGATGCAGTTGTGGGATTCTTCATCGGATGAAATCTCATTTTCCTCATCTTCAATCTGAGGCACTTTTGTTACATCAACGGAAGCTTCATTGTTTATAGATTCTTCCTGAGCCTGTTTATCCACTATATTTTCTTGTAGGGTTTCATTTTCTGTAGGTTTACCCAATGCGTGGTTAACATTAGCATTGAGACCTTATGGCTCTTCGGAATTTTCTTCACCCACTTCTTGACCTTTTGAGGTGATGGGAAATATGGCTTCTTTAGATTCAACTGTAGAGATTTCTTTTTCGTTTTCTAGTTGTTCTTTTTTATTGTTTGCTATATTTTTTATTTCGATTAAATTCTCTCTGAATTTATTTTCCATTCTATCCAACTGTTCCTCCCACTCTGACTTGTAATTATTAAAAAGTTGTTAAAAGCGTGATCGCCATACATCGAAAATATCCCTGCCATTTTAGATTTTAAATTAATTTGTCTGATACTGTAATAATTCTATTTAATATCAAAATGTAAAACTGTTTATTTTGCATGGTAAATAATAATTAGATAGGTTATCAAAAAAAAATATATATTTTTTATGTATGTATATAAAATATCTGAGGGATATTTTTTGAAGTATTACAAGTATAGATGATAAATAAAAAAAAATAAACAAAAATTCAAATTATGTGAAAAATCACCATTTTTTGGAGAGCTCTATCTCCGTAACCAATTAATCTTTTGAGCTGTGGTTATGCTTAAATTAACGCAAATTTAATGCTCTTAAATATTGTAAATTTGCTATGTCAATCAAATTTACATATTTTATGAGATACAAGCAAAAAAATGAAAATAGTGCTGAAATCTCGTGGTTTTTTGCATAGTTCAAAAATTACACCAGGCTTTAATGGTTGCATACAAAAATATTAACTACCCTTTTGGGTCCTAACAGCATATTAAAAATGGTAGATACAGCCTTTTTTGCAAACTTAGCCTTATTTTATTTTTATTTTAGAAGGTGATTTGATATTGGATGTAATAGGACGAAGAGGGGTGTTGGGGGGATTTGTGAATTTTTGGAAGTCCATAAAAACAGGGAGCTACAGAATTGTAGCAGATCAGGTTTTTGTAGGTAGAATAATTAATCTGTTTGAATTCTTATAGAGATTTAATGTGATATTGAATTTAGTAATTAGGGAATGACTAGGATCTGTTAAGGATTATGAAGAAAATCACTGATTAAACATAAAGTCTTTATAACACCTCCCCTCAATGATTTATATCAATACAACTGTTTATTAAATATATGTTACTATTATTTTATACATATTTATATTATACAACTATCAAAACAACAAACAAGAAAATAAACATCATTCTAAGCCTAATTGTTGTTCAAAATATTTGTGAGAATTTTTGCTCAAAGGTTTTGTCAATATATCTACCAATTGTTCACTAGTCAGGATATATTTAATGCTAATTACTTTTGATTTCACTTTGTGCAGAATAAAATTATACTTTACATTAACATGTTTCATTCTTTTATACAGAAAATATTGTACTTTTATCATCTTTATAAATAACAGTAGTATTATAATTAATGTCTGATTTGTTTAATAATTTCCTAATCCAATATGCATCCATAGCACATTCATTAAGAGAATAAAATTCTGCCTCTGTCATACTAAACGCTGTAATACTCTGCTTTTTACATCTCCAAATGACTGTTTCCAAAAATCTTAAATATATATGTGATAGATTTTACTATCTTTGCCAACAGCAAACTAGCTTCTGCATACCTGATTAATAGTTCTGAACCACAGTACGTTTTGTATATCGAATTATAATCAATAATACCCTTAACGTACCTTAAAATCCTTTTCAAACTCTACCATATCTTTTCTGATAGAGTGGATTGATATTTTGCTAAATAAGAAACAGCTGCTTTCAAGTCTGGCTTTGGACCTACTACATACATACGGGAAACCTATAATAGCCCTGCATTTATGCTCTAAAGAAGTATCAATCTCACAATCATCAAGATTAACATTAACATCCATAGATGTTTCACAAGCATTTGCTTCAAACATACCAAAATTAATACAGATTCTAGATACTCTTTCATTTGGAGTTTATGAGGAATATGGGCATCTGTATGAATCGATTCTAAGGGTTTTCTGGCTTTATAAAGTTTACCATTAAATGGATGACATGTTATCCTAGCAAGAATAAAAATAAAAATCTTCTGTTCACAATGTCTATTTTCCAAAAATTTTACTTTTAAATTTCATAAACCCTCAACCACATTTCTTATTATTAATGTTTTGATACCACTATAACTCAAAACGTGAAAAATGTTTATACCATATTTCTACAGAGTTTTAGATTTAGTGTTTTAAAGTCTATAAAATATTGATAACCAACTATTGATAATTCATCAATATGTGAGAAAACTTTAACTTCCCCTTTGCTGAAGAGAACCCTTAAACCGTTCCTTTCCATCTGTGAAATTAACAATAAATTTCTTCTCAACTGAGGTACATAGTACACATCATTTAATGTAACTTCAATTTTAGAATGACATATGTATCCCTTAATTGTTCCTATGGCTACTGCCTCTAACTCTATACCATTCTTGGCAGCTGATATTTGTACATTGTTGCTTAATTTAGAATAATTATAAAGTAAGTTAACATCATTTACTAAATGAAAAGAACTCCCAGAGTCTATACACCATCTAAAACTATCCTGTTCTTTGACATCTTGATTAAATGACATAAAACTGACATATTTGTTACCTTCTGTATCTTAATCTTACTTACTAGTAGCTTGATCATACAGTTTTGCCAACAATATATTATACAAGAAATTATAATTACATATAAATCATTTTCATTACAACATGATCCACTTTAGTGAGGAAATAAGGAGTAGGATCAGAGAGGATGTCTTGCATGTTTTTGTTGTAATCAGATCGGTCCATGACCACAGTTTTGTTACCTTTATCCGCTTTAGTAATAATAATGTGATCCTTGGATTTTTAGAAGAATCAGTTAAAGGATAAATCTTTGAAGAACTGAATAAAAAGGGTGGAACGTTGAGAAGGTGTGTGTTAAAGGTGATTAGGGATAATATTGCTGACAGTGATGCATGACATTTCTCTATCTTCATCCGTACATTTGTGGTTTACTCCATCTGTACATCATGTAGTTTAGCATGTACCATGTTCCACTCCTGATTGCCATTCTTCATATATTGGTGAAACCAAAAATAACCTTAAAACCTGCATCTCCCAGCACAAACTTTCCAAAAATCCCTTCGCCTCCAAACTTTCTGAATATTCCTTATCATTAAACCATATCTGTAATATGAAATAAACATCTATTCTTGCCACTGTCCCCAACCATAGTAAACATTCATTATCAGGATCTATTAATATCCTTCTAGAACCTAATCCTGTCAACCATAAAATTGATAAACAGTACATTTCCCTCACTTATTCCTAGGTATTATATCTTATTAAAAAACTATAACTTTACCCTATATAGTCTTTATTTTTTATTTATGTATTTGGATTTTCATTTATTAATTAATTTTTATTTTATTTATTTTTTATCTACAGTAGAAACTCGATAATTCGTCATGAGTGGGGGAGAGGGGGTGACGAAATAATGGAAATGACAAAATACAGAATTTTGCTGGTAAAGTAACAAAAAAGCATTTTAAACTACATAATTGTAATTTCTTTGCAATTTATTGAATGTAAAAATGAACTGATGAACATTATACACATTGGACCTGAGGTGAGATAACCTGGAGCAGAAGTTGCTGAGCCAGATGCTAATGTTTTTGTAGGAAGAGCATTCCAGTATTAACTGATTCCGGGAATTGGTCAACTGCACTCATACTTCCTTTTATCTGTTACTACAATCAATGGAGGGATCGACTCCGGGCTTGTTCTGTTTGTTTTTTCTATGAAATGATTTACAAAATGTATAAATATAGGCGTATTTTTTTAGTGACAAACCAAATGATGCGGTTTAAAGATTAAATAAGTAGCAAGGGGAAAAAACGAATTACATACAAATTAATTTTGTTATTTATTGTTGTCAATATAAAAAAAATAATAAAAACCTGACGAATTACAGAATATGACGAATTAACGATTGAAGAAATAATGAGTTCCCACTGTATCTCTTTATTTATTTTTTAAATCTAATTTAATTTTATTATTTATTTTGTATTTTATTTTCCTACTGACAGTGATCATGTTATCATTTTTAAATTCATATTTCATATCTTCCATGCCTTTTTTTTTTTTTCTACTAAGTTCAGTTTTCATCCACACGCCCCTTTCATATTTTATACTAGTTGTTGCCACCGCCACCCCCTACCTTGTACTTTGTGCTAGTCATTATCCTCCCCTTTCCATTGTTTAAATGCCATTGTTGGTCTTGTCTTCAACCAGACAACTATCTGTTATTCGATTTATTATAATTTCTCATATTTCTTTAAATTCTCCTTTTTTTTTTTTTTTTTTTTTTTTTTCCTACTTTATTTTCTTTCCTACCTTTTTATCTTAATCTTCTCCTTTTTATGTATACCATAACCATGGGGTATTTTGAACATATGTGCTTTTATAATGAATATCCTTTTGGCGGGCTCATTTCGCAACCTAGCATCCTGCAATTTGTTCTATACATTTAAGGATTAAACATAGAAATGAAATGAAAATAAATTTTATTCTGGGGCCATTAAGAATAATTATAATGAACAATATAATGGTTGCCTAGCTGCCGTACATAAAATTAAGGACATAATACAATCGAGAAAATATAAAAATTAAATCATGCTATAAAGTAATATTACTTGCTATAAATATTACATGAAAAACAAGTTAAGGTTAAGAATTTAAAATAAGGTAAGAAAACAAAAAAATAAGGGAGAAAAAAAAATTCAATGAAGAAATACAGTTGACATAGCTAAAAAATATATCTTATCAGGAGCAATAAATGTATCATATCTGATATAATCTGATAATCTGATATAATACTATAATACTATATAATACTACTACAAAATTAATGTAATAGTACAAAAAATAATACTAACAAAATTAATATTATATCGTGAAAATTCATAATTCATTTTAAAAAATATTTTCTTCTTCAATATGATTGTTTGATTGCATACCTATCAAGTAAAGGAAAAGTTGGGATTTAAAACTATTATGAGTAGAGGAATGACGAATGTTGGAAGGGAGGGAGTTCCAGAAATTGGATGCTCTGGAAATAAAGGAGCGTTTGAAGGATGTTATGTTGAAGGGAGATGGAGGAACGGATCTGGTTTTGCGAGAGCTTACTGATGACTTTAATGTTAATGCTTTGTGGATATAGGGAGGTGATTGAGAGGAGAGTGATTTGTAAAGGAACAAACCAAGGAAGTATTGTCTTCGGAAGAAGGGAAATAACCATTTTAATTTTGTGTAGTGGTAAGATACATGGTCATAATGTGATATCCCTAGAACGAATCTCAGGCTACAATTCATAATCTTCTTCAATCTTGCATCCTGAGATTCAGAGAGACCTCCATACACCACACAACCAAAATCAAAATGGGGGAATATAAGGGAAGAAATTAATAGTTGACAAGTTGATTGTGGAAAGAAATTAAGGAAGCGGTGTAGGAGTTGAAGAGTGGAAATAGTTCGGCGGATAATAAGGGAAAAATGGAAGGGGAGAGGAAGGGGGAAGATTAGAAATTTGGACATTCTGAGTGCGGTCAGAAATAAACGATTGGATCCATCTGGTTGTACTGGTAGAAAAGGAATAGTCATTGGCTAGTTTGGATATGACTAGGTTGTGGTTGATTGTATCAAAAGCATTACTGTAATCAAGGAGAATGAGGACGGTGATTTTATGATGGTCCATGGGCTAGGTGGATGTCTGAGATAATTTTTGCTAGAGCTGATTGTGTGGAAAAGCCAGTTCTAAAGCCTGACTGAAAAGGATTAAGGTGTTGTTCACGGAAAGAGGATATCTGGGCTTGAGCTAGTCGTTCTAAAGGTTTGGATAGTTGGGAGATGAGTCGGTTGTCTTTTTCAGATGAAGGGTTAGGAACTTTATTTAAGGGAAGGATGATAGCTTTTTTCCAGGTGGATGGAAATATGCTGCGATTAAGAAAAGAGGACATGTTGGCACCCCTTGGCCAATGCAAGCCTTTTCATGGTATCAGTGTTAACTGGTGTTTTTATAAATGTTTCCAAACCTCATCTGGCCTTGCATATATTGCAGCAGGATTGTTTCATACGAGTAATAAATTGATCACCAATAATATCTTTTACAATATAAAAAAAGGCAACTTGGAGGGCTACTTTGAACAAAGTTGTTGACACCTTTTACCAGGCCTTACAAATAGTCCTGTCATTTTTTAATACAATATTTTGTATTCTTGTTTTAACACCATGTAAATTCCTTTCTCCCTAATACCATTTCTTCTTATGTAAACAATGTTTTTTTTTTTTTTTTTTTTTTTTTTTTTTCCCACATTGCAGTAACCCTGCAATGGGTGCATGTATTTCTACGCGTACCATCTCTTGACATAACGCATATTATCATTAATATTTGTACAAACATGTTCAGTTATATATATTGCAAAAATATTTTAATATAATATAGAGATTAATATGAAATATAAACAATAATTACTTAATGGTATTAGAAGTTAATTAATAAATAAATAAAAAGTGAAACCAAACAAAATAAGTAAATAAATAAATAAATAAACAAAAATAAAAAATTTTTGTAAACAAATAAAAATAAATTTCCTCTTTTAAATATTGGGACTATAATGGCTACCTCCCAATCTTTTGGTATTTTCTTTTGCTTCCATACGAGGTTTAGAAGGTGCAGCATAATCTCTTTTCCTTTGGATCCTATGTATTCCAGCATCTCAGGAGTTATTTCGTCGCTACCTGCTGATTTCCCAAGCTTCATGCTCTCCAGCGCTTCCTCCAGTTCATCCTCATCAATATAATCATCCTCTTCCCAGGGCACTTCCTCTCTTTGCTTTTCATTCTCTTGGGGCGCTTGTCCATTTTCCTCTAGCAGTTCCTGAAAGTATTCCCTCAGCGACATACTTAAGAGTTGGTGCTGTTTCCTTCCTCAATCCTTCCAGCAAACTGTAAAATAACTTTGGATTTTGATAGAAGCCTGATTCTAATTTTCTCCCGAATTCTGTCGAGGCTTATCGCTTGGCTTCTATTACTTTGTCCTTAGCCTCTATCCTTTTCCTCTTGTATCGCTCGAAGTTCTCCAGTGTTTTGTGTTGGAGATATTCCTTCCAAAGAATCTTCTTTTCCCCTACTACTTTTTTGACCTCTTCGGACCACCATGCTGTTCTCTTATACTGGGCTGCCATTCTTTTCTTGCCACAGACTAATGCTGCTGCATCTGTAATGATTTTTCTAAAGTAAAACCAGCTGGTTTCCAAGTTTTCAGAATCCCATAGGTAATCTGGGTCTCTGCTTTCATTTTCAATTTCTTCTTGGTAGTAGGTAGCAGTATCTTCTTCTTGTTTTAACCTATAAGCCTTTATACCTTCTTTTCTAATCATTCTCGAGATTTTCCTATTATTCTCTCGCTCTTCCAAATCAAATCCATCTTTAACAGGTAGTAGTCATTTCCTATCTCAAAACCTCTTTTAACTCACACATCTATTACATCTTTAAGAAACATTTTCTTTACTTGGAAATAGTCTATTATAGACTTTGCATTTCTACTAGGTTCTTCTTTCATAAATTTGTGAGCATTTTTATGAGGGAATATGCTATTAGCAACCCCATGTCATTATTTGCACAGAGTTGGAGTATTCTTTCTCCGTTATTGTTCTTATCGTCTTCTCCTTAGACTCCCAAAACATCCTGCCACAAGTGGGAATCTCTTTCAACTCTACCATCTAAGTCTCCAACAACAATTGGTTCTCCTTGAGCATCGTCTATTTCTCTCTGAATATAGTCAAAGAACTGTATTTAATTTTTTCATTGGTTCATTTTTTCATGATATTGGGAAATAATGGCTAGAAATCCTAAAAGAGCACTTGTCACAAGGTCATAAAAAATTATACTTAAGAAAATTTACAATATGGAGAAAAAGGTCAATAAATGAATTAGCCCAGCTTTATAAGGAAACAGATGTCGTTCAGCATATAAAATTCAGCAGGCTTCGGTGGGTGGGCCATATTGCCAGAATGTCTGAAGAGAAGATCCCAAAAACGCTGTTGGAAGACAGGATCCACCACAAATGCAGAGTAGGTAGACCCAGGGCCAGATTGAGTGATGGTGTGCTAAAAGATGCAAGGTCCCTTCTGGTTGTGACAAATTGGAAAACGGCGGCGCAAAATAGAGACAGATGGCGGACTATGTTGGAGGAGGCCAAGACTCAGTGATTGGTTGTAGCATCAATAAGGAAGGAAGGAAAATTTACAAGAAGCCTTACGATTAATAAGGAACTATCAATACGAAATGCAGCCTCCAAGTACGGAATATCCTAAAATACACTGCATCTGAAATCCCATTCCGTTTTCAACAGTAGAAGAGGAACAGATCATAGCGCATACTGTTTCGTCAAACTATGGATTTCCGGTCAACTCCTTTGATTTACATTTTTTTGTAAAATTTTATCTATTGAGAAATTTTCAAAGTGAAAGAGCTGCAGGTTTACAGTGATCTCTTGGCTTCGGTTATGAATACTAAATTGTATGAAGTTGTTTGTTTATCGGGGCTTAATGTCCTTATGTACTCTGACTAGGACAGGAAGTACAGGTTTTCCTACAGACTACCCCAACCTATTCTAGCCTGGGTGAGATAGTCAAGATTCATTTCAAGGGTCTGTCAGAAAATAAATTTTCACCAGCCCAGGTGGGAGTCGAATCCACACATTCAGTGCCGAGTGCAGTGAGAAACTTGCCCCAACTCAGTTTGTTACATTTTCTGTTTCTTCAGTAACATTTTGTTTAAAAAAATATGATTAGCAATCATTTTGTCCCATTATTACAAATTTATTGTTCTTATGTGTTCCTAAATAAAGTATTGTTAGATAAATTTTACCTCAATCAATGGGGTAAGATTGGGGCAAATTAAAAATTTATTTAGTAAAATACTGTTGATTCTAGACTTACTGTTCTGCCATATTTTGTAAGGGGAGACTGACCTTACAAATTAATAATTTTGTCAGCATTTTAACTTGAAAAATAAAGATAGAATCTGCTTAAAAGGTTTAAAAGTGTCCCAAAGTTACCCTGTTTTATGGTATTAAAATCCACCTTAAATTTTAAAAAGTTAAAAGTAAATTTTGAGCTAGTTACTAAAATAAGTTAGTCTGTATGCAGTAATTTGGTTTATTTTATATTGACTTTCTCTTATGATTTTTCAGCACAACATGTGGTGAAGGAGCAAAATAACATATCTCAAGCTATGCAGTTTTTTAGCCAATCGGATCTGAAAATAGAGGATATCCTTCCATTTTTTCCAGACTTTGTTACAATAGATCATTTTAAAGATGCAATTTGCTCATCACTTCAGGTAAAATAAAAATAAGTTTATGCTATTTTTTCTCTGCACTTCATACATCAATTATAATATTTCTTTTGAAATTAATATTTATTATTAATCAATTTTTTATTTTAATTTACAATTTTATTTATTAGTATTTGCTTCTATTTATTTACAATAGGATTGATCGTTCCAACTACCATTCAAATATGTTGTAAGTGAAAAAAATATGAAAATTCTTTATAGTTGTATAAAGAAATTCACCGATTATTCTTTATTTGGAAATTTTTTATCCCCAGGAGGTCCCCCATAAACCAAGCAAATGTAATCAAAGCAAGGGAAAATAAGAGGACATTAGAAGTTGACGGGTATTTTGGGGAAAGGAATCTCGAAATCTATAGAGCTGTTTAAGGATTATGACTTGCCGATATTCTGAGCTTGGATGGCTTTTTCCTAAATTCTGACGGCAATACTTTGTGGGAACTTTCCTATTTCAATCTCTTACACCCAATAAACCTTCCTATATTCTTCTACGCTGCATTCTTCTATCCACCTCCTAAACACTAGATCCCAACCTTTTAACCTGTATACCCCCTCAAATAAAACTGTTTCCTTTGAAAAATCCTTCATCATTCGTGCTCCCTCCTTTTAAATTCCTTCTTCACTCCTATTTCTAAAACTGCTTCCCTTACTTCCTTTAAAGTAATTTATTTTTGCACCTTTTAGACAATCAATCTTCCTCAAATGTGTATATAATTAAGTAAATATTTAGAATTATTTTATCTTTTCATATATGATTGTATTTTATGTAATTATTTTTATATTTTTTTTTCCTGTGGACAATATATGCCGTAATTACTGAAGCATTTAATTTGTAAATAATACGGCCAGACAATGGTACCTGTAATTGTGCATTATTATTATTCTTAGGGGATAGTAAGTCCTAGAATAAAGTTTATTTTTCATTTCATAATTACTATTGAACTAAATTAATTACTTTTTATTTAACATTTTTTTAAAAATATATTATTTCTGAAATTATTTGTCAGATTGGATTAAATTTTTGTTATCTGTTTTCCTGAAGACTGTTTACTTAATTAAAGCGATAAGAGGTGCAGAAATTGCCTCAGACCACCTCCTGTTAGTCGGAGATACTCAAATTCTTCCCCCCAGAAAGGGACATCCAAGAAGTTACCAGAAAATTGATGTTATTAAGCTCCAGGAACCTGAAAAAAGAATGGAATACTCAAGTCTATTGGATTCTAAACTTCAGGATACCATAATGGATGGAAGTGTGGATACAATATGGACAGGAATAAAGAAAGCCATACTGGAGGCTGCTATTGCTACTTGTAGGATTGCCTATGTTTCACCTGCACGCAAAAGATCCAGGTGGTGGAATGATAGGGTGAAAGAATCAGTTGCGAGAAAGAAGGCAGCATGGAAGGAATACTATAAGCACAAGACTCCTGTCAATTGGGAACTATATGTTCGAAGAAGAAACGAGTCCAAGCAAGTAGTAAGGACGGCAAAGAGAAGAAGCTGGGAGGAATTTGGTCAAAACTTATAGAGAAATTATCACGAAAACGTCAAGTTTTTTGGAAAAAGATCAAGGCAATGAAAGGAAGGATGAGTAACCCAATACGAAATGTAAAAGATGAGGGAGGCAGATTGATTACTGGGGACCAAGGTATTTTGGAAAGATGGAGACACCACTACAAAGAAGTGTTTTCTGGAGATGCTGAGGAGAGAATGCCAAGAGAGGATATAGGGGGAGAATGTGATGAGATGATAGGGGAAGAGGAGGTGGAAGCAGCGGTGGAGAGATTAAGACTCGGAAAGGCACCAGGAAGAGACGGCATCACCCCTTGAATTCATCAAATTTGGTGGGTCAGAACTATTTAAATCATTACAGTGTCTTTTTCAGAATTTACTTACTGAAAAAGCAATCCCTAAGGAATGGGAATACAACATCATTGTCCCGATTCACAAAAAGGGCAATGCTAGCGAATGTGAGAACTATAGACCTCTCTGTCTATCCCAGGTTGTGTACAAGCTCTATACATCAATATTAGGAAAGAAGCTGAGAGAGCTAGTGGACAACGACTTGGAAGAGGAGCAGGCTGCTTTCAGGTCTCAACGCCAGACTCAGGACCATATATTCTCTCAGGATATATATTATATTCTCAATATATATATATATTATATTCTCAATACAATATATTCTCTCTCACAACAAGATAAGTCATGGGACCGGAGATAGATTATTTTCTTGGCAGTTATAGATTTGAAGGCTGCCTTTGATTCGGTTCCTAAGCAGGAACTTTGGAACGCTCTTTCAAGAAAGAACATCCGGCAAGGATTGATGAAAGCTATTGAGTTGACCTATCATGATTCCAAAGGAGTAGTGAGGATTAATGGAAGAGAGTCCGATATGTTTGCAATTAATAAAGTTGTAAAACAAGGAGATAGTTTGAGCCCCTTCCTGTTCATTATATACATGGATGAGATTTTGAAAATATGCAAACGTAGAACAGCCCGTACTACTATTGGAAAGTGGAATATGAGGACAATCCTTGCCCAAGTAATGGTATTCGTGGATGACATTGTCCTTATAGCTGATACCAAAGAGAGCCTACAGCAAGCTGTAATTGAATGGGAGGCCGAGCTTGAAAGGAAGGGAATGACCATTAATGTCAAGAAGAGTAAAATAATGCAAATTGGTTGGGAACAGGAATTCATTGAGGTATTTTGCAAGGGTGAAGTATTGGAAATGGTAGATGACTACACTTACCTAGGAACAGTGATAAGCAGGAATAGAAGGGTAGACCAGGAGATATCCAATAGTATAAAGAAGGCAAACTCAATCTACTACCACCTCTGCAACACAGCTATAGGGAAAAGGGAGGTGAAGAAAAATGTTAAGTTACATATCTTCAAAGCTGTTTACCTACCTACTCTTCTATATGGAAGTGAAAGCTGGGTACCATTAGGGAAGCACCTAAGCAGAGTTACTGCAGCGGAAATGAGGTACCTTCGGAAAGTAGCGGGCAGAATCAGAAGGGATCGGATCAGGAATGATAGGACTAGAGAGGATCTAGGGGTTGTCTCTCTTTAGGATACCCTTGAAAAGAGGCGAGATGGTTCGGACATCTCTGCCAGATGAATGAGGACCGAGACCCGAGAAAGTACTTTGAGGCCAAACCAACATGAAAACGTCCCAGAGGGAGACCCAGAACTCAATGGATGGACTACATCTCCAAGGTGGGAGAGAAGAGAGGCACAGACTGGAATACCATGAGGGTGCTGGCTCGGGATAGGGAGGATTGGTTTGCCTGGACAGAGGCATCTCTACGCTGAAAGGCACTAAGGAGGAAGAGAAAGAAAAGAAATAAAAGGATTAAATTTGACTTACAAAGCAAAAGTAGAAATTTCTTTTACAATAAAATTGAATAGTAATAATGAGTTATTTGTTATTAAGCCTTTAATCTAGCAACAGCCACTTTGACAAGCTCCAAATTATGAACAGTGGGCAAAAAATCCATTTCGGCGGCCAATATTATTTTATTGCAGAAATATGTTTTAAATAACGTCCGATATACGGGAAAAATATTTAAAAATTTTTCATGAAAGTGGAAGAGTTCATAATAAACAACTGAATGGTCGACCTAAAATCCAGGGTGTACGGTTAAATGAGATGGTTGTACAGCCTCATTTGATGGTGCTATTTCTTTAATATGATACAAATTAGCTGTTTCTTTTGGGATGCTGAATCCGAATCTGAAGTTTGCTTCGTGAGACCGTCTGTCAACACCAAAGATAAATCTTATGAAGCAATTCATTAGTCTCCTTAGTCTCATCTCTAGCTCAACAGACAGCCCCCCATACACCAAGCACCCGTAATAGTTGGGAAAAATGAGAGAGGATGCCAGAAGTTGGCGGGTACTTCGGGGAAAGGAGTCAAGATATCTATGGAGCTGTTTGAGGATCATGATGGATTTTCTGGTAATTTGGGAAATATGGTTATTCCAGGATAACTGCTGATCAAAGGAAATTCCGAGGTTTGTGATGGAAATTTGAAATTGAATTGGACGGTTATTGAGGTAAAGTAATGGATAGTAAGGGAGGGAATTAAGGGTAGGTTTTGAACCGATAAGGATAGCCTTGCTTTTCTCTGGATTCAGACGTAACTTATTTTTCACTGCCCATCCGCTGATGTTTTCAATGTCGTCCTGAATCTTACGAGATGCTTCGTACACACAGAATACGTGAAGGAGTAGAAGCGGCAATGCAAGAGAAAGAGTGGCACAAGCTACCCCCACTGCAGCCGTCTCCTCCGTACCTAATGGCCTCGCAGTTTTCCACGCTCTGTTTATGTTTTGAAGAGGTTTTGCAGTTACAAGTGAAATGCCGTGTTGTTTAGCTTTTGGTTGCAGTATTAAAGCCCACAATAAGGATGCTATTCCTCTAAGTACTTTCCACTTGTAAGTAAAATTTTCTCAAAACTCTAATTAAGTTCTTTATTTTTTCTGAGCTATCTAACGAAATACAGTAGATTCATCCTTAAAATTTTATTTTTTCCAGATTGGAACGATTTCTTATTTTCAAGTGTATGACTGAATAAACTTCACAACGTTAGTAATTCAAAGTAAAAAACTAACGTAAAAGTTTTAGTAATTAAAACGTAACGTAAACATTAGTAAACGAGATAGAAGTTACTAAGAGGATACTTTGAACACAGTGATGATGAGCCGAATGAACTGAAAAAGTTTTGTGGCAATTAAACGTATTTTTCTTTATTTGTTAGTTATAAACTTTAAAAAAGAATTCATCACGAAACATTGGGCGGAAAGATAATTACAAAGAAAAAATATCAAAACTTTGTCTTTATTTGATTAGTTTGTGTTTCCATAGCGCATTGCTCGGAAGATTGAAGATTGCTGTAATTAAACCACAACTCTAAATATGATTTTTATTGTATAATAATATCATATTTTATTTTTGTCCCTAGTTTTCCGTCGGATAAAGATGGACGAGTTAAATGGGTATTAACCCATTAGTCCAGTAAAATAAGGCTCCAAAAGGCCGTTTTCATGAAAAAAAAAAATGCGGAACTTTTATTCTCAACGGATCTTTATGTTTTTTGGGGAGCTGAATCCGAATCTGAAGTTTGCTACCACGGCAACCATCGGCTTCATATTCAAAATCGCAAAAAAACGCCAAAAAAAAACCGTTATTTTTGTTTCTTTATCTATAACACGATAACGAAGCTTTTAAAAAGAAATCCGAAATCGGACCATTTTTCGCGAAGTTACGTTATTGGGAAAAAATGGAGAAATTGGCCAACTTGCCGTCAGTCCCACAGCTCCGCAAAAACACGTTTGTCGTACTCTTTTGGCTATAACTCTGAAACTATTTGTCCGCTACAACATTACTTTTTTTCATCTTAAAGCTGACTGAATTTACTATAAGAATCTATAAATGAAGTTTTAATCAAACCCACGTTTGAAACACAAACGTGTTTTCGCGGAGCTGTGGGACTGACGGCAAGTTGGCCCATTTCTCCATTTTTTCCCAATAACGTAACTTGGTTCGATTTCGGATTTCTTTATGTAGGCACTAGTTCCAGCTACAATTAATATTTGAAGACTTTCTTCGAAAAATGCTTCGTTAACGTGTTATAGATAAAAAAAAAAAAAATAACGGGGTTTTTTGGCGGTTTTGTTGCCGGCAACCATCGGCCATATTCAAAACCGCCAAAAAAACCCCGTTATTTTTTTTTTTTTTTTATCTATAACACGTTAACGAAGCATTTTTCGAAGAAAGTCTTCAAATATTAATTGTAGCTGGAACTAGTGCCTACATAAAGAAATCCGAAATCGAACCAAGTTACGTTATTGGGAAAAAATGGAGAAATGGGCCAACTTGCCGTCAGTCCCACAGCTCCGCGAAAACACGTTTGTGTTTCAAACGTGGGTTTGATTAAAACTTCATTTATAGATTCTTATAGTAAATTCAGTCAGCTTTAAGATGAAAAAAAGTAATGTTGTAGCGGACAAATAGTTTCAGAGTTATAGCCAAAAGAGTACGACAAACGTGTTTTTGCGGAGCTGTGGGACTGACGGCAAGTTGGCCAATTTCTCCATTTTTTCCCAATAACGTAACTTCGCGAAAAATGGTCCGATTTCGGATTTCTTTTTAAAAGCTTCGTTATCGTGTTATAGATAAAGAAACAAAAATAACGATTTTTTTGGCGTTTTTTTGCGATTTTGAATATGAAGCCGATGGTTGCCGTGGTAGCAAACTTCAGATTCGGATTCAGCTCCCCAAAAAACATAAAGATCCGTTGAGAATAAAAGTTCCGCATTTTTTTCTTGAAAACGGCCTTTTGGAGCCTTATTTTACTGGACTAATGGGTTAATACCCATTTAACTCGTCCATCTTTATCCGACGGAAAACTAGGGACAAAAATAAAATATGATATTATTATACAATAAAAATCATATTTAGAGTTGTGGTTTAATTACAGCAATCTTCAATCTTCCGAGCAATGCGCTATGGAAACACAAACTAATCAAATAAAGACAAAGTTTTGATATTTTTTCTTTGTAATTATCTTTCCGCCCAATGTTTCGTGATGAATTCTTTTTTAAAGTTTATAACTAACAAATAAAGAAAAATACGTTTAATTGCCACAAAACTTTTTCAGTTCATTCGGCTCATCATCACTGTGTTCAAAGTATCCTCTTAGTAACTTCTATCTCGTTTACTAATGTTTACGTTACGTTTTAATTACTAAAACTTTTACGTTAGTTTTTTACTTTGAATTACTAACGTTGTGAAGTTTATTCAGTCATACACTTGAAAATAAGAAATCGTTCCAATCTGGAAAAAATAAAATTTTAAGGATGAATCTACTGTATTTCGTTAGATAGCTCAGAAAAAATAAAGAACTTAATTAGAGTTTTGAGAAAATTTTACTTACAAGTGGAAAGTACTTAGAGGAATAGCATCCTTATTGTGGGCTTTAATACTGCAACCAAAAGCTAAACAACACGGCATTTCACTTGTAACTGCAAAACCTCTTCAAAACATAAACAGAGCGTGGAAAACTGCGAGGCCATTAGGTACGGAGGAGACGGCTGCAGTGGGGGTAGCTTGTGCCACTCTTTCTCTTGCATTGCCGCTTCTACTCCTTCACGTATTCTGTGTGTACGAAGCATCTCGTAAGATTCAGGACGACATTGAAAACATCAGCGGATGGGCAGTGAAAAATAAGTTACGTCTGAATCCAGAGAAAAGCAAGGCTATCCTTATCGGTTCAAAACCTACCCTTAATTCCCTCCCTTACTATCCATTACTTTACCTCAATAACCGTCCAATTCAATTTCAAATTTCCATCACAAACCTCGGAATTTCCTTTGATCAGCAGTTATCCTGGAATAACCATATTTCCCAAATTACCAGAAAATCCATCATGATCCTCAAACAGCTCCATAGATATTGTTAAAGCCCGATAATTTAATATCTCATTTTATCTTTTTTTTTTTTTTTTTTAATTCTCATCTCCTATAGTGAGGAAACCGCATTTAACTTATAATGAACAATATGTAGTGTAAATAGCGTGTTTACGGTTCAAGTTAATGTTTATGGTTCAAGTTACTTATTTACGTACGCCTCGGGAGATAAGAGACTCAACGGTCAGTCTGGGCCAGACCTCCCTGGAAGAAGTAGTTACGCACCATCTCACCAACTTCATCCTCGAGACTCACCGGCAGGCTTTTTTTTTATTACTCACCCCTGCCCATGGAAGTATGAAGCAACTCATCGTATGGATTGAAGATTGCACCAGGGACCCTCAAGCACAGTAACACGTAACTTGAACCAATATATAAAAAAGGAAAAGAGACATTTAAATTTTTTTTTGGTATGTATTTGAATTTGGTTTATTTTGTAATCACAATAGGGGATTTTTAATATTATTAGGAGAAACTTTTTTTTTATTTTGTTTATTTCTAGTTTCAAACTTAAATTTCTCACCACGATATTTTTAATGTTTATATATATTTATATACTCACTCATTTAAGAAAATATATTTTTAATTTCTGGTGTTCATTTATAATTTCAATTTTCTTTGTTTTTTATGTCATTAATTATTTTACAGGTTTCCCAATCTTTAAAACTTATGTTTGGGCATTTTTCTAAGTAATTCTTTACCAGCATTCATTGGGGTTGGGAATGTTTTTTTTTTTCCAAAAGTGAAAAGCCCCCCTCCCCAACATCTTTTGGTCCTGTCCGAGCCGGATATTTTTTTATTACCGATTAATTAATTACATCTTTTGTTAAACTCCGAGACGGATTTTTTTTTAACGAGTAATTAATTACATCTTTTGTTACAGTCTGAATAATTAAAAAAAAAAAAAATTAATTTTTTCGTTAATTGGTCCTCCATTATTATTATCCTTTTCGTTATCGTTATTTAGAAAGATGCCACCTAAGAGTCAAAGTTCAACCGAAGAACAATTAAGTAAGTTAGAGGATTTAGAAGAACAAATGGCTGATCTAGCCGATGATATTCAAAATACTGCTTCAATCGGGTTTAGTGTTCGCACCGATTCTTCTAGAGAATCTTTATTTTTAGCCCGACTCTCCCGTATTGACTCTACATATGAAAAATTTTTTGCCGTTTTTTATGAGGCTAAATCCTTAGCTAAAAAACTAGAAGTATCTTGTGATAAATTTAATAAGTTAAAAAATGATATGCGGTCCTCTTATTATGAGGCTTTGTCTTATGGGAAAATTTTTGATTCCGATAAGAGTACCTCAGATGTAAATAAAACCTCACTAATTGACACGGCTTCAATCTCACGCTTGCCTACAATTAGTATCCCTACATTTTCGGGAGATATCGCCAGTTGGCAAAATTTTAAAGAAACTTTCAGGTCCTTAGTCCATGATAGGGGTGACCTTGATGGAATTCAAAAATTTCATTATTTAAAAATATCGTTAAAAGGTTCTGCATTACAAACAATTTCGTTTATTTCAATGTCCCCTGCGGGTTATAAACAAGCATGGGAAGCACTCACCAAAAAATACGACAGTGAACGTATTCAAGCAACGTTTCACTTAACCAAAATTTTAAACTTTAAACCGATAACCAAAAGCGATTTATCCCAGCTGGAGCACTTCTCAGCAGTGGTACTAGAGAGCGCTTCTGCTCTCTTAAAACTGGAGATGGCGGACCTCTCGGGATTTATTTTAAGCACTCTAGGTCTCAGATTATTAGATAGCAAAACCCGCGAGTGTTTCGAAATGGAACATGTTTCAAAATCTGAAGTTCCGACTTGGAGGGAGTTGGTAGATTTTATTCAACTTAGATCGGTCAAATTGCAATCCGAGGCCCTTCTATCGAGTACCGCTACGGAAAACTTTCATAAAAATTTTGGGTACACTAAGTCCTCAAAACATGTTTTAATGACCTCTAAATCAGGGGTTCACTCTACAAATTGTTCAATTTGTAAGAAATCACACCGTATTTATGACTGCTCAGTTTAAAAATCTCACCCCACAACAACGTTGCGACCGCATCAAAAAATTAAATCGTTGCTTAAATTGCTTGGCTTCGGGGCATTTATCGAATCAGTGTCAATCTAAAACATCTTGCCGCCATTGTAATAGAAGGCATCATTCTCTTTTACATTTTTTCCTTCAATATTTTCAAAAATCCGATTCAATACGCCCGCCTACTCCAGCTCGTACTAGTCCATCCACCAGTCAAGCTGATTCTCCTCCCTCGAAAAGCGCGATACTATCCGTGTCTGCCGCAGGTCAGACGGACGTTTTGCTTGGCACCGCAGTTGCTAGGATTCGGGATCATCAAGGTCAATGGCATGGTTTACGGATCCTAATAGATAGTGGTTCGCAACGCTCCTTCATAACGGAAGAATGTGTCTACAGGTTAAATTTACCACTCGCGCGCAGTAAACATAGACTAGTCGGTTTTGGGAACCAAACCATCTCTAATGTAAAATTCGAAGCACCCTGTGTCATAGTGCCTAAAAATAGGTCACTCCCCGAGCTAAATATTACGGCGATGGTGATTAAGCGAATTTGTGGAGACATGCCCACAAGTCCTGTTCCTAGCAGAATTATTCAAAAATTTCGTGCTCTAGACCTAGCTGACCCTTGTTTTCAACAATCGCGACCGGTTGATTTTCTGTTAGGGGCAGATTTATTTGCTGACATTTTACGCGGGGGTACTATAAAACTTGAAGAAGGGGTTCCTAATGCACTTGATACCATTTTCGGTTGGATCTTAATGGGTTCCTTAAAAGGTGATTCAGCTGGCGAAGCTTGTTACCCCAGCACTGTTCTCCATAGCACAGCCCTACCCTGTTCAGAATGTGAAGAGCTCACACGAGTGATGATTAAATTTTGGGAGGTGGAAAACGTCGTGAACGTTGCGAGGTTAGATCCGCAGGATGTTCATTGTGAGGAGCATTTTGTGGCTACTCACTCCCGAGACAAAGATGGTCACTTTACAGTGAAACTTCCGTTCAAAGGAAATCCACCCGAATTGAGTGATTCCAAATTTGGAGCACTCAATCGATTCAAAAATTTGGAAAAGAAATTTGAGAAAGATCCCACACTGCAGCTTGGATATTCCAAGGTGATGCAGGAGTATTTGGAAAAGGGTTATATAGCACGTGCAAAGGGGTCAGGGAAATGCTATCTCCCACACCATGCGGTTTTGAAAGACAGCACATCCACAAAACTTAGGATTGTGTTCGATGCATCTGCTCGATCTAGTAACGGGTCCTTAAATGATCATTTACTCACCGGACCCAAGTTACAACGTGATATAAAGGATGTCATGCTTAGCTTTCGCAAACCCCGCATTGCTATATCAGCAGATATCTGCCAAATGTATCTGCAGATAAAACTAGCCACAAAAGACCGTGAATTTCAACATTTCTTTTACCGATTCCGAGCTACCGATGCCTTGACAGAGTATCAGTTTGACAGGTTACCGTTTGGGTTATCCTGTTCGCCTTTTTTGGCAATGCGCGTAATTAAGCAGCTTGTGCTGGACGATGGAACACCTTATCCTGAAGCTTCACGTGTATTATTAGAACACATGTACGTTGACGATCTCTTGACCGGAATGGACACGATTTCCGAAGCTTTAACTCTGAAGCGGGATCTAATAAATCTATTAAAGAAAGGAGGGTTCGAACTAAAAAAGTGGAGCAGTAATTGTCCACAAATCCTTGAGGACGTGCCCTCGGAGTCCTTGGAGTCCCCGATTTCATTTTCTAACATGGAAGATACCATAGTCAAATTGTTAGGCATACAGTGGGAGCCCAAATATGATTGTCGTTCATATAAGGTAGTCATCAAAGAATGTGTTTTGACAAAGAGAGGTATTATGTCCACCATAGCCAGAATTTATGACCCATTAGGATATTTGGCGCCAGCGGTATTTAGAGCAAAGACGATTTTGCAGAAATTATGGGAAAAGAAACTCGAATGGGATACTCCCATACCCCCCGATATTGGCAAACAGTGGGAAGCATTTTATAACAATCTAACACATTTGAGTAAAATCCGTATTCCTCGTTGCATCTTTGTTCATGGTTCCTCGAATGTAAAGATTGTTGGGTTCGCAGATGCGTCCGCGTTAGGTTATGCCGCAGTCGTATATCTGCATCTGGAATTACCAAAGGGTTGTTCATCCTATCTGATCTTTGCGAAAACTCGGTTGGCTCCTCTTAAGCTTTTATCGATACCTCGGCTCGAGTTGTGTGCAGCCGTATTATTAGTTGACACTTTGAAGTCACTTAAGGACACCTTGTCGCACTGGAATGTAAGGTCCACCGTTTTATGTTCCGATTCGACTACAGTTTTATCGTGGCTTCACCTCCCTTATTCGCGCTTAAAATCGTTTGTGGCTAATCGAGTAGCTAAAATATTAGAATTGTCTGAGCTATCATCCTGGAATCACGTGAGTTCGGAAAATAACGGCGCTGATGTGGCCTCGCGAGGAACGTGTCCTTCGGAACTACCTTCGCATACCACTTGGTGGAATGGACCAAGGTGGCTCTGTTGTCCAAAAAATAAGTGGCCTATTTCGTCTAATCCTGTCTTAATTGATCCATTGGAATTAGCGGAAGTTAAGTCAGAAGAAACGGTTACGATGATGGTCATCAATGCGGGAGAATGCGAGTTTGATATAAAATCTTAGAACGATTTTCCTCGTATTCGAGGATGGTAAGAGTATTCGCTTATGCCATTCGATTCATACACAATGCATCAAACCGTAACTCAGTGAGATCGGATTTATTGTCACTGTAGGAAACTCGACAAGCAATTGAAGCAGTGGTTAAAGGTGTACAAACATCAAAAGGTCTATCTGTATTGGACGGGGAGCGAATGAAGTCGATGAGGTCACTCAACCCTTTTGTTGATCCCGGTGGTTTGGTCAGGGTGGGCGGTAGGTTACGACATGCCCCTTTATCATATGAAGCTAAGCACCCAATACTGTTACCCTCAAAATCTCATTTCGTTGATTTGCTTATTGATCACTTTCATCGGGTGTATCTTTACGCCGGTCCGCAGTTATTGCATTCCTTGCTGCGGAATAAATTTTGGATCATAGCCGGTAAAAGTGTCGTCAAGTCACGCGTGCACCGCTGTGGGAAATGCCATCGTTTAAGGGTAAAAAACATCAACCCTTTCATGGGCGATCTTCCCCCATCGCGGTTTGAACAGGGTAGAGCCTTCCTCAACGTGGGTATTGATTACGCAGGTCCCTTCCTTATCAGAGAATCGTTGCGACGTAAAGCTGCTCTAAGTAAAGCGTATTTATGCCTCTTCGTATGCTTTAGCACCAAAGCGGTACATATTGAAGCAGTAACTCAATTGAGCACAGATGCTTTCATGGCATGCTTCGATCGATTCGTTGCTCGTAGAGGGTTGCCCAGCAAGATATTTTCTGATAATGGTACCAACTTTGTCGGAGCATCCAATCGTTTGAAAGAGCTCTATAAATGGTGGAACTCTCGCGATGTCTCGGAAAAAATAAGGACCTTTTTAACCGCTAAGGAAGTGGAATGGCACTTTATACCCCCTTTTGCGCCACACTTCGGTGGTTTGTGGGAGGCAGGGATCAAATCGTGTAAGTATCATCTCATACGCGTATTGGGTACTCAGCCAATCACCTTTGAGGAATTAGCTACCATAGTTACAAGGATTGAAGCCGTTCTCAATTCGTGACCCCTCCACCCATTATCCTCGGACCCGGAAAATTGTCAGGCTCTCACTCCGGGACACTTCCTTATAGGAGCTCCTCTTGTTGCTTCACCGGAACACAATGTCACGGATATTCCACGGAACCGCTTGTCTAGTTGGCAGCACTTGCAGCGTTGCATTGCGGATTTTTGGAAGCGTTGGCGACTGGACTACTTACAAAGCCTTCAGCAAAGAGTTAAATGGACTGATCCGACAACACCCCTCTTATCGGGAACATTAGTTCTTCTCAGGGATCCTAATGTGCCCCCTTTACAATGGCCGACTGCAAGGGTAATTGAAACATTTCCTGGAAAGGATGGTATTGTTCGAGTGGTGAAATTAAGGATTGGGAAAACCGAATTCCTACAACCAGTCTCCCGCCTATCTCCTTTGCTTCCTGAGGACACCAGTAATTGAAAATTTATGAAATTTTGGTGGGCGGCATGTTAAAGCCCGATAATTTAATATCTCATTTTATCTTTTTTTTTTTTTTTTTAATTCTCATCTCCTATAGTGAGGAAACCGCATTTAACTTATAATGAACAATATGTAGTGTAAATAGCGTGTTTACGGTTCAAGTTAATGTTTATGGTTCAAGTTACTTATTTACGTACGCCTCGGGAGATAAGAGACTCAACGGTCAGTCTGGGCCAGACCTCCCTGGAAGAAGTAGTTACGCACCATCTCACCAACTTCATCCTCGAGACTCACCGGCAGGCTTTTTTTTTTTATTACTCACCCCTGCCCATGGAAGTATGAAGCAACTCACCGTATGGATTGAAGATTGCACCAGGGACCCTCAAGCACAGTAACACGTAACTTGAACCAATATATAAAAAAGGAAAAGAGACATTTAAATTTTTTTTTGGTATGTATTTGAATTTGGTTTATTTTGTAATCACAATAGGGGATTTTTAATATTATTTAGGAGAAACTTTTTTTTTTTTTTGTTTATTTCTAGTTTCAAACTTAAATTTCTCACCACGATATTTTTAATGTTTATATATATTTATATACTCACTCATTTAAGAAAATATATTTTTAATTTCTGGTGTTCATTTATAATTTCAATTTTCTTTTTTTTTTTTTATGTCATTAATTATTTTACAGGTTTCCCAATCTTTAAAACTTATGTTTGGGCATTTTTCTAAGTAATTCTTTACCAGCATTCATTGGGGTTGGGAATTGTTTTTTTTTCCAAAAGTGAAAAGCCCCCCTCCCCAACAGATATCTTGACTCCTTTCCCCGAAGTACCCGCCAACTTCTGGCATCCTCTCTCATTTTTCCCAACTATTACGGGTGCCTGGTGTATGGGGGGCTGTCTGTTGAGCTAGAGATGAGACTAAGGAGACTAATGAATTGCTTCATAAGATTTATCTTTGGTGTTGACAGACGGTCTCACGTATCTTGCTGGTACAATGAGCTAGGGTGGCTTTTCCCCGATTTTTGACGGCAATACTTCCTCGGCACTTTCCTATTCCAATCATTAAAAACCGATAAACCTACCTAACTTACTCTGAGTTCCTCCATTCACCACCTGAATATAAGATCCGAACCTTCCAACATATATACCCCCTCACATAGAACTGCCTCCTTTGAAAAATCCTTCGGCACCCGTGCTACCTCTTTTTGGAATTCTTTACCTATCCATATTCGCAAAGCCTCTTCCTTAACTTCTTTTAAGCATCTTTTATTTATCCACCTCCACGATCTTCAATATTCCACAAGAATGTAAATGTACATAAGTGTGCTAAATTTTTTTACTGTTGATTGTTTTTTATTTATTTGTTTTTTTTACTCAACTTTTTTTATTTTATTTTATTTTTCTTCTCTCTTTATTCTTTTTTCTTATAATTTAATTTTTAACACCGATGTGCTGAGTTTTAACTAATCTCATCCAGACAATTGTACCTATTATTGTGCACTAAAATTATTCTTAGGGGACAGTCTGTCCCAGAATAAAGTTTATTGTTCATTTCATAAGCTCAATAAAATATTTTTGTCATGGATGTTTGCTTTCGGATCTGGTTGGGGTGGTTGATCCCATTTGTTGTCATAGTTATCCCATTTTTCATAACCTGTTACAATTCTGTTAAAAAATAGCTCAATATTTACTCGTGAGAGCAGACTTGTGGCGATTGACATGCGATCTTTATTCCTTCCATTGAGATTGTGAGGTACCCTTACTCCTAACTTGAAACAATATAAATATATAATAAACATGCTTTAGAATATATCTAGGCGCTACAACATACACTAGGAAATCATGGTCTCCGCCAGCACCAATCGCCATGCGTTAGAATATAGAAGTGAATGAAACTACTTATAACGTTGCTGGTGGACATTACTATTTGTTATATACTACCAAAATATAACCGAACTGGGGAAATTTGAGGAAAAAAAGGTAAGTGATGAAGGTTACGTGGATTTTTCGAGACTTAATGGTATTCCCAGGTATTTACAGGTGTATGGAATTGTCGTTTGCTGTGTAATTATTTAAATGGATAAATGGTTACTTACAATGATGTATTTTATGTACTACTAGCATCCCCGTCGCGGCTTCGCCCGCCCTCATAAGTAAAGATAATTTCAACTAAAAGTTAAAGTTTTATTTGTTTATCAATAAGATTCTTGTATTTGAGCATATAGTTGAGCATTATTTCTTCAATGATTTTTTCACGCATAGCAGTAATTATTAATATAGCTATAATTGCACTGATTAGGTGGTTGAAGATTACGTAAAAGCACAATTTAGACATAAAATTTTTAATTTTAATGTATGAATTGGTAATCAAGATGGATAAAGACCATTCAGAAAGTCTTACGGAAAATAAACTGCATTTTCAGTGCTTACCACAAAAGACCCATGGATCATATTTTTACACAAAATATAAAAAAGCAAAAGATCGACATTTTGATTTAGTAATAATTTGTATTCGGCAGAAATAACTTTATTGATTTCATATGGTGGGATGTTGATTTCGAACTATAAAAGTATATGACAGTGTGGCAAACCTCGGTCCTGCCTCTTAACATTGTACATTTAAATTTTAGTTATTGTAAATTTTACCATTGCAAAACCTTCCTAGAATTATAAAAATTATTTATTTAGATGTCGCTACAGATAGATTCTGTTTACCATTGTAAACTCTATTGTGGAATGGCGCTATACACAATCAGTCGATTTTCAAGCTTCACTGGGATCCAAATATCGCACACCATATTTAAATATTTTTAAAAAATTTTCTTGATAGTTTAATAAGTAAATTTTATCATCGATTTCAAGCTCTTTTGTAACCTCTCGTGTAGAATGGCACTCACCTATCGGTCAATTTTCAAACTTCACTGTGGTCAATTTTCAAACTTCACTGTCGTCCACATATTATCTTTTTTTAATAAAAAATAAATTAAAAATCGGTAGATTTTAATATTGCTAAACCTTCTTGGAATATGAAGATGATGTAGTTAATATTTAGTACAGATTGGTTCAGTAGTATAGGTTCTTTCGAGTATAGGTGTTCTTATTATAGAGGTACGGAGCCAGCTCGTGGAGGGATTTAGTAACTGGGTGATCTGTGTTACTGTACCTGAGAGCTAAACATTTGGCTGCTAGCCTTTCTCTTCTTATTTTCAATGGCATTACATCCGCTTCAATTAAAAGAGCGTTGGTCGGGGTGGAGTTCATGGCACCTAAGCAACATCTTAAAGCTCTGAATTGAATCTGGTCAAGTTTTTTCAAGTGAAAGTTCAGCATTGTCATAAAAAATACTCCCATACTCTATACGTGATAGGATCAGGGCCCTAAATATTGATATACAAATACCGGGGTGAGCTCCATATTTTATTCTTGACACACACCGAAGGACATTCATAGCTTGTTCTGTTTTTTCCTCAATATTTTTCATGTTAGGTTTCCACAATAATTTGCGGTATATTACTACTCCTAAGACTTTAAATGTAGTACATGTTTTATTCTGAAAAGTTTTAGCTGTTCCGGTTGGAGTGTGTTTCTTTTTCTGCTCAGTATCAGGGCTACACATTTGTCTTCAGCCACAAGCAGTCCCAAATCATCATTCCGTTTGGCGAATTTATCCAGAAATACTGTCATTATTTCCTTTGCTTTCTTAAAGTCATTATTTACTCCATATACCGTGATTTCATCCGCGAATTGTGAAATCTTTATATTTTTAGTTTCTAATTTTTTTGGGGAAAAAACCTAGCGGTTGAGCGTGGATTCTGGCCAAATCACCTCCTTTCACAACCGTTGGCTCAGAAACAGTACAGCCTACCTAAGTACTGAACCCGAGACCCTTCATGGGTTGTATGTGGTACAGGAAAAAAAAAAAAAAATTTTCAGTGATGCTGTATATATAGAGAATAATAACAGCGCCTTGTGGCACAGCTGCAACGATTTCTCTCGGTCCTTGTATTTCCCCTCCTACTTTAAAATAAATTATTCTGTTTTCTATGAGGCCTAACACTGTACTTGTTATTTTGCTCGGAATTTTTTCTCTCACCATTACTTTTTTTAAAATTTTAATATTTACATTATTATATGCATTAGCTAGGTCGACGAATACTGCTATTGTAGTTTTATTTTTGGTAAAGTTTTGTTGGAAATCGTTATGAACTGTGGCAATGTTATCGAACGTGCTATGGCCTTTTCTAAGCCTGTGTTGAAAGTCCAGAATTCTTGAAAGTCCAGACACGTTCTTCTGAAAACCATTCCAGCCTCTTTTTAATCATCCCTTCGAATGTTTTGAGAAGACAGGAAGATAATGCAATAGGTCGGTAAGACGTATATTTATCTGGTGGTTTACCAGGTTTTCGGATTGGTATGACAGTTTGAATATTCCATTGGGGTATTTTGGTTCCATTTATCCATATATCGTTGTAAATTTCCAAGAGTTGTCCCTTAGCATTGACTGGGAGTTGTCTTATCATGGAGTAGTGAATCCCATCATATCCTGGAGCTGTATTTGTATTAGAAGATATAGCCACTCCTAATTCTTCGATTGTGAAGGGTTCATCAATTTCGGTGTTTTCTTCAATTGGAATATCTTCAATTCTTCTTTCTGGTACCGACGCACAGTGGAGTATTGACCATGAAATCCTGGCCAAAACTATTTACCTATTTTTTTGTAACTGTGGAATACTTAAAACTTTTTATTAACCATATAAAAATATACAAATCTAATAAAATATAAAAAATTTCAAGTTTAAACAAAAAATTAGGGGAATTTTTGGAAAAATCAGGGAATTTGATAAACGTCGGGAAAATGTTCAAGACAAAGGACATTTGAAAGTTATATTGCAATTTAATATCTAGCTTTTTCAAATACTAAATATATTATTTGCGTAAATTTTAATTGTGAAAACCTGATTGTAAATAATGTGATGGGAAAATAGATTTACTATTTTCGTTGCTTACTACATTTTTCAATCTCTCACCACCTATAAAAATGAAACCAAATATCAAAAAATTTAAAAAAATTAAATAATCTTTGTGAAACAGAAAAAATACAATATCATAGAGTTTATGTTAGTTGAACATATTTTTTTAAAAATTGACAGAACTAAATGCACTATTTACAAGGAATCCATCTGTTAATCTTTTTAAGAGTGTACCTTGAAAATGTAACTATTTAATTACGTACAAACTTAACACACACCTACACTCAAAATCAATTTAAAGTGCTATAACTAACTATTTACCATATTTTTTTGCAGTTTTTACAATAGTCTTTACACTCGTTACAGTTCACAAAATTAAACTATCATCGTTGTTCTCGTCCTCGTCATTAGCAAGACTCATGCTCATCAAGTTGCCTTTAAAGTTATTTTCCTCATGGTCTTCTGATAGTTGGCTGGGGTGTTGCCTCCATTGGCAGCAAAAGTTGTAATGTCTCTGAAGAAAACAATTTTGATTTCTTTCTTGGCGTTTTCCTCTTCCAGCTCAGAAGAGGGGCAGACGTCAATAGGAGGCTGTCCAGAACGTCCCTGTTGGAGTGCACCTGGTAAAACTTTCTTGAGTAGTTTTGCCTGTATAGCCGAAAATGTTTTTTGTTTATGTTTATTAGAAATTACCACGAAAATTGAATATTTGTCTCTGAATAACTGTGTATAACTTTGGTAAGTTACTAATTACGTGCATGGCTAAAATACACAGAAAATCGTTTTTTAGAAAATTATTTTATGATGGAAATTATAAGGATTTAAATTTTAATAATCTAAAATGTTTTTTTTTAACCAATTACGATATATATTTTCCATTTACGTTTAAAAAGAGTTTAAAATTATTCATTGCACGCTAAATACCGACTTGGTTATAAAAAAATTCACTTTAAGAGGTATTTTTATACATTTATTAAAGAAAGGGGGGTGTGTTAGGGAGAGATTTTTTTTTGCGATATGGCAAGTAGAAGGATTGAACTTTACACTAACGCAAAAATGTCTGCCCGACAATACAACATAATCTTTTTTATTCTTGTAAACAAGTCTATTTTTTTCGTTTAAACGTCGTAATCTAAAGAACTACAAGTTAACCTTTATGATATTAAAACATGCTAAAAACCAGTTATCAGAGGAAAATACATACCTTTCGAAACAGTGTAAAAAAATTTCAGATCACATGTTAAATGGATAATCACAAAATCTTTAGGCATCTTACTACTCAGCAAAATCAACTGTGTACAAGCAGCGTACTGAACTCCTGGAATACAAATTAACGAAATAAATATATCTCGATGTAAACACTCCTGAGCTACCAAAAAATACGTATTGTGATGCTCTGAAGTACAATTTTTTTTTTTGCCTTTTGGCCATGAGTTGATGGTAAATACTCCACTGTGCGACGGTGGGGCAATGGTGCTCATGAAATCCTCCATAACAGCCTTATCTATTGTGCAATGTTTAACGGCTAATCCTTTAAGCCTTCTGATACCGTTCCATACCTGTCCTATTGGAGTTTCGTGGTTTAAAGAGTTGCATAATGCATAACAACTCTCTCGCTTTTTATCGTGGAATTGTCTTCTGCATTCTGCGATGCCTTTTTTGCTGGCAATATAATTTATAGCGTTCATGTCCTTTTTGTATCTTTGGAATATTATTTGTTTTTGTTTCCATTTTATCATGCAGCTGTCATCCCACCAGTATTTGGGTGTGCGACCTGGTTTGTTTCGATTCCTTTTGCTACTGATCTTCCTCGGAATACTAAGTGTTGTCGCTTCGTTGATAATATCTAGTAAGTCTTTATAATTGTTCGGAGATCTGATATTTACTTGTTCTTCAACTATTTGTGTTAATACGCTCCAGTTTGCTTTGTTAATTAACCATTTTTCCATTGTGTTCTGAATTTTGTCTTCGTTCGCCAAATCTATTTCCATCGAAATCTCGTAATGATCTGATCCTAAGATTTCAGGTAAGACCGACCAATATATCACAGATGTTATACTCGACGAAGCTAGGGTAATATCTGGAGCCGATGACTTTCTACCCGGTCTTGTTATAAGGGTCGGTTTTCCATTGTTCAAGAAGCAAAGTTTTTACTTGGCTAATAACGTCTATGAGTTCGGTACCGGCCCTGTCGCGGTAACTGCAACCCCAGGTCTGATGGTGGGCATTTAGGTCCCATCCAACTATTAAAGGGTGCGGCAATTGGTTAAAAATATTACTCCATTCTTTAGAGGAAAGATTTTGATCTGGTTTTATGTATATGGATGCGATAGATATCATACCGGAAGTTAAATAGGCCCATATCGCACAAACGATGTATACGATTCTCCCAGTGGTTCGTGATCGGAATCTGTGTAAATTTCATAGATCGATGTATCAAAATTGCACTTCCACCATATCCGTCTGCTCGATTTTGTTTTATATATTTATAAAATTTATTTTAAATATATAAGTATTTCTTTTAAATATAAATATATTTATGAAATTTATTTATAAATTTATGATTTTTCCTTAGCCCCGTTTCTGATAATAGGGCAATATCTATTCCTTTATGTCTTAAGATAAATTCTAAACAATTTCTATTTGCTGTAATCGATCGAATATATATTATATTATATATTATATATATTAAATATATTGCACCATTGTATAATTCGCTCTGAGTCGTCTATCATATTCTATTAAATTGTTTATTTATTTATTTTTTTTTATATTTCTTATTTTATCCTAATTCAATTATATTTTTATTATTATTGTCTGTCATTCCATCTTAGGGTTGTTTCCATAATCCATGCTTAAGTTTTCTTTAATATCGAGGCTTTCTTGAACTATATTGAACAAAGTATTTCCGATTTATAATTTCTTTTTTCGTCATTTGTTTTTTTGTTTTTTTATTTCTTGTGAAATTTTGCTCAGTATTGTGATATATTTTTCGGCTTCTGACGTTTTCCATGGATTGCAAATCTCGACTGATTCTGACTTCTTAGGTATAATCTCCCAAAAGATCTAATTCCGTGAGGGAGGGTTAATATATGGAGTTCTAACTAGTGTTTTTCTGTATATTTTTCAACGGTTAGGGTTTGGTGCTAAAGGTGCAAAAGCTTCATTATCTTAATCTTCCTTTAGTATGTGCAGTATTTCAAACCGATTAGTACTTACAACAGATGCGTAAGATTGTTCAGTATTTTTTTTTTATATTTTCTTCTTTTATTTTTTTAAATATATCACATTCTTTACTATTTTCGAGGTGTTTTTTTTTTTAAATGAACACATACTGGGTCTTGGTTGGAATTTGGACAGTCCTTGGCTAAATGTTCATTTCCGCATTTGAGGCATCTTTGTTTCCCTCTACATAGAGCTGCCGAGTAATTAAAGCGAAGACAAGTAGTACATTGCCTGATTTGTGGAATATACGGTTTAACCCGACTAAAGCTTCCGTAAATTGTAATAGAATCTGGAATTTTTTGTCCTCTGGAAGTTATCACGCAAGTTGAGAGTGGTGTGATTTTTATTGTTTCCTTTAAAGTTTTATATTTTTTCATTCTTTCGACTTTTATTGGGACTATTATTGATTGCATGTTTTCTAATATTTCTTCGTCAGTTAAATTTAAATCTACATCACGGATGACACCTGTTTTTTTAACAAAAAAAATCTGGTATATATATATATATATATATATATATATATATATATATATATATATATATATATATATATATATATATATATACACACGAATAAATTTTCCTTTTTTAATATTTCGCATTCGACTAGGTAGTTATTTCCACTATTTCTTTAGTGGAACATTACTAATTATTGATCTTTTGTTACTATTATTAGATTTAATATAAGTCGTTTCCCTCATTATTTTGTCAAAGCTGTCTAATTTTAAAGGATCCAACTTTATATTTGTCTGGTTGGTGTTTAGTGTTTCATTAGCATTATAATCACAGATGGGGGTCCAGGGCCCCCGTTCCAATTTTGTTTTGGCTTCCCTGCTGGCAATTAAGTGATGTCAACAGATAAAAAATAAAATGATACTCGTATAGTTTCAACTTATTAATTGACCGCGAACTGCCGGTAATCCTTAGGATCACACGTAAACAAGTCATTATCGTTCGGGTTACACCATTTCACTGAAAATTGGATTTAAACTTAAAAACTACAACTTATCAGTTTGAGGTTGGGGAACACACGTGGCCTTCTTCTTCAAACACTAAATAACAACCGCTAAAGTTGTTACTAATGAATATTACCAGGTTTGCTAGATTTTCTTAAACGCCGCGCACATTTTTTACATTAAATGAAATTAATTTATTTAAATTTTATCTTAATGTCAGCAAATTTAATTGGCTTTACAGGTAATTGTAGGAAAACATAAGTAAATGCACAAATTAAAAATGAAAAAAAAACGTTTTTCCTTTTTATATTAGTCATTATTTTGCAACGGATATCCCACCAAATGATCTAGCGTGCAAAAATACACAGAAATCATGTATCACATGTTGTGTTTGAGTAATTTCTTGAAATGCACTCTTCGCATTTATAGCGCATGCTAGACGCCACATTAAACTTAAACAATATTTACCTTCTTCATGAAATTGAAGGTAGAATAAGAATATAAAATAAAAATAGGGATTCTCATATGTAAGAAAAAGTCAATTAAGATTGCGCAGGTTTGCGAACTTTTCCGTGATGCGCACTTGCTACAATTTTAAAAATTTGAAATGAACGTAAAAAATAAAAGGGGTTATATGAAAAACTTTTGCTCTATTTCATAAATGAAGAAAAATAAATGGGGATTAAAATTGTTTGTTTGTTTGTTTGGTGTTGTTTAAGGGCGTAAAACCATGGGTGGTCATTAACGCCCGCTAATTACTATAATTTTGGTATATATATAAGGGGGGGAAATTAAATCAGGTAATCTATCTTCGCTTCATTTAGGAATTTGAAGAGGCGCTTGAAAATTTGTTCGTCATCCCCTAATGCATGTGCCAAGTCTGTGGGGACATTGTTGCGACGGAGGATGTTTATGTAAACAGAGCAGTCTTCAAAGATATGTCTGATTGACAATTCTCCGTTGCATCCAGGACATCTAGGTGGTTGTTCTCTTTTAATCAGATGTTGGTGAGTTAGTCTGGTGTTGCCTATTCGCAGGCGCGTCAGGATCACCTCCTCGTGGCGGTTGCTTCGGCTGGAAGATCGAAACGGTTGGACACTTTTTTTAATTGATTTCAATTTGCTCGGCGGACTCTGATCCCACTTTGACTGCCATTCCTCTTTTATCTTATTGTGGAGCGGTAGTGCTAGGTCTGAAGGACTTATTAAGGCACTTCCTTGACCGGGTAGCCTCAATGCTTCTTTCGCTGCTCTGTCCGCCATTTCGTTGCCTGTAATGCCTATGTGTCCGGGGCCCCATATGAGATGGACATTTTTCCCTATTTTTCCCAGCATATACTCCTGTACACGTGATATTAAATGGTTTTCAGAGTACATGTTTTTAAGGCCATACAGAGCGCTTAGCGCGTCTGTTATAATTATTATATTTTTTTGAGGGGAGGCCATTGAATGGTGGAGTGCTTTGGCTATTGCATTTAGTTCTGCAGTATATATGTTGCACAGTCGGTGGAGCTTGAATTTATGGGTGGAATGAGGTGTAATGTATGCTGAAGATGTAGAACTGTCAGTTTTCGATCCGTCGGTATAGATGATAAGATTATCAGGAATAGTTTCAGTTATTTGCACGAGTTTTTCTTCAAATAGTGCCGGTAGAGCTTCGTTTTTCCTAAGTTTTAATAAATGTAGGTATATTTTCGGTTTATGGTATGTCCATGGAGGAATATAGGAATTTATTTTAGTAATTTTTGTCAACTTAGTTTCTGCGATTGCAGCTGATATTCTTTCTGCCAGAGGAAGAGTTGCATTTGGCTTTTGTTGAAATTGGCGAGATAATTTGGGTCGGAATATGTAGTTGTATGTAGGATGAGTAGGCTGTAGGTGTAGTTTCGTGATATATTTAACTGCCAACTTATGTCTGCGGAACAATAATGGTGGAATTCCAGATTCTGCACAGATACTTAGCGTGGGACTCGTTCGAAAGGCGCCAGTAGCGATACGGATTCCAATGTGGTGGACTACATCTAGTTTAGATAATGTTCTTTGACGAGCAGAGGCATAAATAAAGCTTCCATAGTATATTTTAGAGCCTACCAACGCGCGGTCGATTTTAAGCATGGTCGACCTGTTGGCACCCCATGCAGTTCCACTAAGGACTTTAAGAATTTGTAATTTATTTAGGCATCGTTCCTTCAATGCATTGATATGGCATTCCCAAGACAAGCGTCTATCGAAGAATAGTCCGAGAAATTTATTGCTGTTGAAATATGGCAAAGATGTACCTTCCATTATTAGCACTGGAGAGGGTGGATTATTTCGTTTTCTGCTGAAATGAACACATTTTGTTTTTTCAGTAGAAAATTGGATCCCTGAAGATCGCGCCCAGCAGCTAATGCGGTTAATGCTATCCTGCAGCTTAATTTTTATGGTGTTAAGGTGCATTCACACTACGCTGACGTGACGTGTTGACTCGCGCTCTGCGGCTCGTGTTAACATGTCAGCGTTGGCCATTGTGTGCACACTGTTCTGACGTGTCGTGACGAATTCATGCCAGTTTTTATTTGGTTTTCACAAGGTGCACATCGTTGCTGAATGGATATGAGAATTTTAGATGCTTTAGATGAAGAGGAAGAGTATATTGCTGTGATAGCAGCTTTTATAGCCGCACACAACACAAAGAGAATATGGGTGCACCCTATAAATAGTTGCAGACCGATTCAAATTTTAATTTCACAATATATAAACACACTTTTGTCTCTACCAGTAGAATTGGGCATCATTCAAACATAGCTAAAGTTTAATTCAAATTTAATCACAACTATTTGACAACTAATTTTCGCAAATCAATCACATAAATATTAATCATTACATCTTTCTTTCGATTTTTTAGTGAACTAATGATGATTGAGATTTAATTATTATTAGATTTGGTGATTGATTCCTGGAAATTAGTTGCCAAATAGTAATGATTGAATTTTAGCTCTGATTAAGTTTCTACCGGATTTAGAACTGTCTACTGGTTCTATTGATCGCCCCAATAGACTTCAATGACCCATTGAAGGTCATTATCAATGTTCTCATGGTTATAATAATTGATTCAATTGAAATTTCCACAATTGTATTTATATAAATTAATTTTAATTTGTTGGATCACTCCTTCGTCATTTTTTACATTTTACAAGATAAATAACCAATTGTTGCTACTATTGGTTAAAAAAAGCAAATTTTATGCTATGGCAATTCTAAAGAATCACTAAATTAACAAACGTGCTTTTAAAGTGTTTAAAATATCGTTAAATAAATAAAACAGTCACCTTTACAATAAATTAGTAAATTAATACAATTATTACCTGATATTTCCAACATTCCTCCTATTTCCTACCATGCCTCGTTTAGTGTTTTTTAATTCATATACTCCTTCTCAAACGGGTCAAAAAGAAATGGATATTTCTTCAGATGCTCGATGAGCTGCTCCTCAATGTTCATTGCTGACGGGCTGATGCCTACTGACGAGATATGGGAATTTATATTTGGTGCTGACGGGTCAGAGAGTGTGTAGCGACACAACACAGCACGTCAGCGTAGTGTGAACACTTCCATTCTAGATAATGGTTTATATTTTTTCGTAACACGTCAACTGACGTGTCAACACGTCACGTCAGCGTAGTGTGAATGCACCTTTAATGTTATCTGACCTGCATAATATGGCCAAGTCATCCACGTATAACATGGGTTTCACCCCTCTTGGCAGGTTCCTTCCCAGCTCATTTATGGATAGGATGAAGAGTGTCGTACTCAGGACACATCCTTGGCTTATTCCGGTTTTTTGTTCGCATTTCCTTGATATCAAACTACCTATGCGAACCTCGAAGGTGCGCTTAGTCAAGAATTGTCCAATGAACTCGATTATCCTTCCTGTGAAACCAAATGTTTTGAGTGCTTTTATAACGTTGCTTTTCTTAATAGAGTCAAATGCCTTATACATATCGAAGAACACAGAAATTACGTGTTGCCGCTGAATGAAAGCATATTGAAGCTCTGCTTCTATTTGTATTAGGTGGTCTAGCGTACTCCTTTATTTCCGGAATCCACATTGGAAGCTTTGGACCAAATTATTGTTTTCTACGACCCATTTTAGTCGTTTGTTAATCATACGCTCCATCAGCTTACATAAGCAGCTCGTCAGAAAGATGGGGCGGTAGTTTGATGCTTGTCGTTTGTCTTTCTTAGCTTTTGGTATAGGAATTATTTCTGAGTGATGCCAGGGTTGTGGGAGTTCGCCTTTATACCAAATTTGATTGTAGAATTCCAGAAGCCATCTCAAAGTATTCTTTGGAAGATTCTGAACCATGGCGTAGTGGATTTCGTCAGGTCCAGGTGAGGTCCCCTTTAAGTTTTTCATTTCAAGCTCCCAAATAGAGAATGGTCGGTTGTAGTCTTCGGTATCCGCATTTCTTGTTAGAACATCTACAGTTTGGTCTTCCATGTTTTCTTCTTGTAAACATGTGGAGGTAAATATTTCCGAATAATATTCAGCGAAATGTGCTGCAACTGTGTCAGGTTGATCGTTCAAGGTGCCATTAATCAGAAGCGTGTAGCGATTAACTAAGTTATTTTTGCTTATTTTTTTTATTCTTTTCCAAACTAGGTTAGTCGGAGTAGACGAATTAATGTACTCGACGAACCGTTTCCAAGATTCCGCCTTGCTTTTATTTAGAATTCTTTGGCAAAGAGCTCGTTGTTTTTTAAATTCCACTAAATGTTCTTGGGACATATTTTTTTGAAATTTTTTGAAGGCTTTTCTACGGCTCTTGATGGCTGCTTTACATTCTTCGGTAAACCAAGGGGCAGGCATGCTTTTTGGTGTCCCTTTACTTTTTGGGATAGCAGCCCTAGCTGCATTTAATATAGTGTCCGTTATAGCTTGACAGCCTTCTTCAACACTAAGTTCTGAAGGTGGGTTTAATGGGGGAACCGAAAGTTCAGTAAAAAGTGCCCAATCAGCTTTGCCTGATATCCATCTGGGTTTTATTTTATAGCCTGAGACGGTGTTTCCAAATAGAAGGCGGATCGGAAAATGATCGCTTCCGTAAGGTTCTGGAAGGACTGTCCAGTCGATTAAACTATACAGAGCAGGGCTACACAGAGCTAGATCTAGGGCAGAATATGTGCTGTATGTGGAGCTTAGATAAGTCGGTTCTCCTGTATTGAGCAGTAGGAGTTCAGAGTGATTTATAAAATCTTCAATGACCCTACCCCGAGTATTAATATCTTGGGAGCCCCATAGGGTGTGGTGACCGTTGATGTCTCCTACAAAAATAACTGGTTGAGGTAGTTGATTATAAATATGCACAAGGTGATCTGATGGAATTAAATTATCTTGGGGGAGGTAAACATTGCATATTGTGAATGTAGTCCCGTAGTGGATGGAAACAGCAACTGCTTGAAGGTGGGTTTCAATATTACATTATATAGAATATATCGATTTATCAACGGCTATGAGCACCCCTCCAGATCCATGCTCACGTTTCTGACTATCTTTCCAATAAATTTCAAAATTTTTCAATGAGAAATTTTGTTCCTTTTTTAAGTGAGTTTCCTGCAGACACAAACAGAATGGGCTCTGATCTTGAATCAGTATTTTTAAATCGTTCAAATGTGTTCTCAATCCATTGCAGTTCCATTGCACTAATGTCATGGTGAATAAAAAATATATATTACTTATTTGTTTGAATTATCTCTACTTTTACCTGTAGTTTTTTCTCCTTTTTTATATGTGACTTCGGTAAAAAACGTCGTCATTATCGGGAGGATCAACTTCAGTAGGTATTGCATCACCTATTGAAGGGTCCTCATCAGGTGTGTCTGACGACATCTGAGCAAATAGTCTGGATAGTAGGGGGATTGGGGGGATGGGCGGGGGAGGGGAGGGGGAGGGGGAGAGCGGGAGAAGAGAGCCAGAAAAGCACTGGCGCCCGCTGCTGAAGAGCGCGTTTCCATGCGTTGTGGCTTGGTTTTTGGACTGGGAGCTTCAGATATACTAATGGGTGTGGGTATGGTATTAGTAGAGGTTGACTTCATTAGGTTATCACTTGAAGCCTGAAATTGAAAAAATAATTCCGTCTGAGTACCTGTTTCCTGAGTTTGTCGTTTCTTAAAAAAAATAAGGGATTAAAAATTAAAAGGGATTAAAATTTAGAGGGATATCCGGCAGAATTTGTCCGATTTGCTCGCTCAGTTCTCTCGATATCAAGAAATACAATGGAATAAAAATTTCTCAACATGGAAGTATTAACATTTGACACCAAAGTTGAGTCTATACGACGCACAGTGCTTCGTCAATGGACAAAAATCAAATCGAATTATTTTTATCGAGCTGTTTATCTTTTGATATTCTTAAATATACCTTAGACAACTGTTAGGTATGGTTATCTTATTGTTTAGTTATTCGTTTAAGTGAACACAATCGAAAAACTTCAGGAGTATATTCGTTTCGCGATTTAGATCATATTAGCCGCAAATTATATTTTGTTCCATTCACATCTAATTGGATGAAAAATATCCATTGTTAACGTTGCAATATACAGGCCAAGGTATCTATTTTAAAATATACTACTTTAATTGGTAAACTGAGCACTTATAATATTCATTGCTTGCGTGTTAAGTTTCGTTGGCCAGGTTAAAAATTATTCAAACTTTGAAGAGGCTTTCAAAAAAATTCTCAAATATCCTTTTGTAATTTTTGCATATTCTTGTTGCTTGGTATTTAGGCTTTGATTTGCCATGAATTTTAAATGAGCCTGCGTGCGCCTGGACTGTTTTATTATTTATTTTTTTGTTTGGTGAAGCAAAAATTAGGCCAATAGCCAGTTTGCTGAAATATTTTTTCCCACAAAAAATCAGATCAAATAGCTGTAGTCACTTATAAACTACATTCGTTTAAAGGACGTGAAAGAATTTAACCACCAATTGGAATTAGAAATATCTACAATTAGTCTGTTATTTTGCTTCAAAATCAATAAAAAAAAATGATTGAGGTCGACAGGAGTCGTAATATATTTCGTTAGGGATGTGCCTTTTGCAGGAACTTCAATTGCCAACTATTCCCGAAATCAGTGCAGTAAAATTAGGACCAAGCCGAACACGCTGAAGAACGGAAACCCTTTTTGTAGAATCTTCCATTAAAACAGAAAAAAAAGGCAAGTAAAAGATTTTGTTCTGAACACTTTATCTGTTGAATTACGTTTTGCTGCAGAGATGTCTGGACAATCTTTGGTTGAAGAACGAAATCGATAAGTCCTTTTTAAGCTCTAGCTTTATGTATGGATTTATGTATTTCCGATAGGACATACGGCATGGTTTGCGCAAGGAATGCTTTCCCAGCCTCTAGTACAAAGAATTCCCTACGTTCTAATAATATTATCGCGGGTGAAGTTTGCCCTTGGTTAATTTACAAGAAATCCTGCTACTAACAGTAAAGAGCGTATTAAAAATTGCAAGTTTGGAGAGGGGTAATGAGTTCAAACGTAAATGTAAATGGTGATTCGACAACAGTTTCGGTCATAACCATTATAAACAAATGTTTAAAAATGCATCAAGCGCTGATGAATATCTTTTTTTTTAATAGCTATGGTGGCTCTGAAATCGGTGGAAGTGAGAAGTGGAAATGTTGCTTGAAGGTAAATCTGCGTTCATAGTCGTCCATATATTGCAAACCCTTAAAATTAATTTTCTAAAAAAATAACTGCAGATCAAATGCGTGACCAGAAAAAGGCAATGAAAGATAAAATTTGCCACCTCGAAACCTTTGAAATTAAATTTGAAAGCGATAAAATTTACACTGTTAGTTTTGAAATGTTGCACAATGCTGGATGTAGTGTTAATAAAAGCTATAAAAATAAAACCAACATTTTATCTGGAACAAACGTTTCATTATATGGCGTTTCATTTGCGGGGCTACCTACCTCAATGGAGACGAACATTGAAAACCGTTCATCTGATGATGAGCAATATCGCCTCTAATCTGAGCAATAATATAAGATAGTGTGGGCTGATCTGGGTAGGTGCCTACTGTTGAAATAAAAAAATATTAGAAAAAATAAGGATTTTACTTTAATTAAAAAAAAAAAAAAAAAAAAAAAAAAAATACTACTTATCTTCTTCATTAACTCAAATACATTCTAATGTAGCTCGAAACGCAACATTTACACTCGAATTAAAAACTGGCACCTAGAATTTCATTTTGCTACCATAGGAAAAAAAAAATATTTTTTTTTTTTACAATTATCCTGCCGTAACTTTTTATAGCTGCATTTCCGAACCCATGTTCATAGGAAATTTTTTGTTCAGCGTGTAATTTTCTATAAGATTTTGAGGGTTTGCGAATTTTGTCCACCTTCACTCTATGTTCGAAGCATTGTGCGACGCTCCGTATTAGAGTTAGGGCCCCCGCCCCCATACTGCAGACTTTTTGTCGGCCGATAGTTTAGTCGGGTTGGCCGCTAGGCCAACTAAATAAGCAGTCGGTTTGGTGAAGAGGGCGCAGTCTAGCCAACAGGTCGGCCGACTATTCTTGAACGATTTAGTACTTAGTTTGTGTTTGACTGTTGAAGTAAGCGGTCGCACAATGAAAACATTGTTTCGAAATGTTATTATTGCTCTCATACCACGGAGGAGGAAAATTAAGTAGAGATTCCGAGAGTATTGGGTGCATCCCATTCTCTGTGATAGATTATTTAGTGGAAAATTCTACACAATGCATTCTTTTCAATTTACTATTATAAATTTACAATATACGTTTCTACAATCAACGATTGTGAATTGGGCGATGTCATTATAAAAATATTTACACGGCACGAGTGTTCGACGCCAAAGCTAGGAGCGAACTGATCTATCGGCCGATAAACAATCGTCGTGTGTGCGTAAGTCGTAGTTAGCAATACTAATTAAATGGTCGACCGATAGTTGGCCGACGGATTAGTTTGATGATAGTCGGGAAGCCCATCAAACTTTTTTATCGACCGATACTTAATCGGTGTAATGTGCACATATGCATATATCTCCATACTGATTATGTGTCCGACCAAACTGTCGGCCGATAAAAAGTCTGCAGTCTGCGTGGGTCCTAAGAAGCTGACCAAACTATCGGCCGATAAAAAATCTACAGTCTGCGGGAGGCCTTATAGAGATTATAATCAACAGCTGGTTCCCACTGACTACACACACTTGTCAAACCAGTCTATGGGTCATTCTCATATAAAGGGGCATTTTTGGGTTCACGATTTCAGAAATTTAGAAGTATTCCAATCAAGCTGAAAAAAATTAGGATGCTCTCTTAAAATCTTTAATTAAAATTCAATGCCCTTCCAATTAACACCGCTTTAATTTATAAAGAAAAAAATAAATAAGAAGGCACATGGACAGGGACATGACTCTTCCCTTTCACAGCACGACAAGGCCATGACGCTACCTATGTCATGACTCTCTTTTTCACGATATCTAGGCTGTCTTCTGTAATTTAATTATTTTAATCTCTCTGCAGGCGATAGGTTCAAAAAATAAACAGTAATCGAGTTTTCAAAAAATGTTTGTAATATCTTTTGAAGTTTTCTTTCCTCCTTTGTAACCTCCTTCTTTGGTGCCATCAGTACAGAAGAAGACACAAAACGTCTGTTTTAGTTTTATTTTGTCTGCATCCTACTCCTCCGCCCTTAAGAGGTAAATATGCTCTGTCAAGCATGGTCATCTAAAGATTGCCGCTTTAGGGTTTGTATGAATTTATTTATATTTAATGAGCGGACTTATTGTGATTCCAGCACACAGTAATTTATATGTACGAGGGTAAGTCAATAATTATCCGCAATATAGCTATATTTTTGTTTATGTTGGCAGTACTGTTCTTTTGTGTTGATGGCGCATGCTTTGTTTATTCGTTGTTATGTTTATGTTCGTATCAAGCTGGTAGGTTAGTTTTGTTATCGCTGTCGTGCTGTTAATAATGGCCGCTCCACTTTCTATTTGCACCAAAGAAGAGCAACGTTCAGTGATCCGTTTTTTGTGGTCGGAAGGTGTATCAGGGGCCGAAATTCATCGAAGACTTTTGGTACAGTACGGGAACAATTGTTTGCCACAACGGAGTGTCTATGAATGGATTGAAAAATTCAAAAATGATCGCACAAGTGTTACGCAAAATGAAAGAGCTGGACGACCATTTACCGCCATAAACGAGGAAAACATTGAGCGTTCACGTGAAATGATTCTCTCAGACAGACGGATAACTGTTGACGACGTGGCAAATCGTCTGCAAATTAGCCACGGTTCTCCCTACGAAATCATTTACTGCAGACTTGAATTTCATAAAGTTTGTGCAAGATGGGTTCCAAAACAACTGACACAGTTGCATAAACAAACGCGCTTGGACGTGTGCACAAAACATTTGGATCGTTGGATTGGATGTTAACGAAGGGGACAACTTCTTAGACAGGATCGTTACTGGTGACGAAACATGGATCCATCATTACGAGCCGGAGAGTTAAGGGCAGAGTATGGAATGGAAACATGCTTACGGTTTTTTGGGACTCACAAGGTCCATTACTGGAACATTATCAGGAAAGGGGCACAACAATAAACAGTGAACGTTACAGTGAGATGCTTACTGCTAAGCTGAAGCCTGCAATTCGAAGCAAACGCCGAGGACTGCTGTCAAAAGGCGTTGTGTTGTTGCACGACAATGCCCGTCCGCATACAGCTGCCCACACTGTAGAAACGCTTCAGAAACTCAATTTTGAAGTATTGAATCATCCTCCATATAGTCCCGATCTCGCTCCATCTGATTTTTACTTGTTTGGTCCACTCAAACAGGCAATTAGGGGCCGTCGATTTGCCTCGGACGAAGCATTGAAAGAAGCGGTGCATTCCTGGCTCGCATCTCAACCCAAAACCTTCTTCCATGAGGGCATCAGGAAACTTGAACAACGTTGGACCAAGTGCGTTGAAAAGCAAGGGGACTATGTCGAAAAATGATGTACTTGTAAGTTTCCTATTTCATTTCAATAAAATTTTATAACTATATTGCGGATAATTATTGACTTACCCTCGTATTTATTATAAAGTGTGAATGTACTAATACACCTTCAAATGCAGTGTTTTATTAGTAAAAATCATAAAAACGTTTGGATACCGTCATGATCCATAGTCCTAAATAGGGAGCCACAAATGTACTGGACACCACTTCTGCCCCTTTCTCTGAGAATGACCCATATACAATTTTCTGTAACGGAAAAATTTAAATTTTTTTGAAAAATCGCCATTTTTTGGAAAGCTGTTTCTCCGCAACCAATTAATCTATAAAGCTGCGGCTAGGCTTAAATTGTCATAAATTTAGTGTTCTTTAATATTGTAAAATTTGCATATTTTACGAGATATAAGGGAAAAAATAAAAATAGTTTTACGATTTCGCGGTTTTTTGAATACTAAAAAAATTGTACCAGGTTTTGAGGGTTGCAAACTTGGATTTTGACTTTCCTTCTGGGTCTTATCAACATACTAACTTATCAACATATCAACATCCAAGCGATGCTACTATGTCCAATTCAAAGTGCAGGTGATATAGGTAGCAAGTTCAAGGGATCTGAAAATTTAGTTGCTATAGCCGATATGTCGTAATTACCGAAGTCGTTATAGGTAGGAAGATCCATAATTTCCACCCTGTTCTGTTTCCCTTCCTTCGAACGTGCCGGGACCAGCACGCCTCTGCAGGTCCATGCCTGCTCACTCCTTCCTCAGTCCTGGCCGTCAGTGTCCAGCCTTGAAGGAGACTCCCCATTTTTGCAATGTTCGAACTCGAGTACCTTTTTTTTTTTTCTTTATTTTTTCCCCTCCTTTCCTTACCTTTTCAGGCATATGGGGTTTTGACAGCAGTGGGTTCAACATATGGGTTATACGTATGCCGCTTCTGCCAATAAAACTCTTTATTTACAAATTTTGTTTTTATTTTATTTACATTATAAATGAGGCATCATTTATTTAAGGGGTACAATCCTATGGTGCGGCCCGGCCATGCTTTGCACGCCTTAATGACCGCACGTTCTTTTATTTCCTGTGGTGTGGCCCGGCCATGCCGCACATTTATGCTTTTATACTTCCGGACGGTAAGCCCGGTCGAGCCCTCCTGGTTCGCTGCATATGTCCGGTCTACACCCGGCAGCTCTCCTGCAGACTGCATCCGTTCGGTCTGCCTGGTCCAGCCCTCCTGGTCCACAGCATCCGTCCGGTCCCGCTCCAGTCCTTAGGGTCGCTGGTCTTCTTCTTCCTCTTTCGGTGGCTTGCCGACCGCGGGGGTGAGCCTTCCTAAGGTGAAGTGCGTAGGGCCTCTTTTTTTTTTTTTTTTTTTTTTTTTTTTTTTTTTTCCTGCCTCCCTTCCTTGCCTTTTCAGGCATACAGGGTTTTGACAGCAGCGGGTTCAACATATGGGTTATATGTATGCCGCTGCTGCCAATAAAACCCTTTATTTACAAATTTTGTTTTTATTTTATTTACATTATAAATGAGGCATCATTTATTTAAGAGCCCGGCTTTTCTTGATATCCTCGCACGGTGTCTCTCCATCTCAGTGCAGGATGGACCACGCCAAACTCGAGTACCGTGCGGTTATTGAATACTTTTGTAAAGAGAAGCAGGTTTTACTCCTGCGCACATTAAAGAGCGCTTGGATTGTGTATACGCGCAGTCCTCCTTCTCGTATTCCGCAATGAAAGAAGGGGCAAAATTATTTAAGTTAGGGTGAGAACGTCTAGAAGATGATTGGAAGCTGTCACTTCTGAAACTTGTGGAATCTCAATTGCTGTCTGACTGCTGCGACTGAAAAGGAAATAGCGCGAGGTTGGGGCTTTCAAAAACAATTGTTCTGAGGATCATCAAGAAACATTTGCATATGAACAAGGTTAGTGCAAGATGGGTTCCAAAAATTCTTTCAGCTGCTCTAAAACCGGAACGATTTCACTGCTGCAATGAATATTTAGGCGTTTTTTCCAAGCAGTTTTTATAAGTTTATTGAACTTAATACAACGCTTTGGCAACATTTCTGAACAAGGTTCTGTACATAAGAACTTAAACATGTAGGGCATATTTATTTTTTGTCATATAATGTTTTTATGTAAAAATAATTATATTTAATTGAACTAAAGCCTATCAGAGAAAATATTAAAGCCCATTATGGCCATCTATGAGAAAATAATTTGTATTTATTTATTTTTTTCAAACAGTTAGTTCAAAGTTGTGAGGAACATTCAGCATTTAATTTAATTTTGATCCATTTTGATATGTTAAATATTTAACCAAACTATTGGCTTTCTTAGATGGTTATGTAATAGTTCAAGTTAAAAACGAAAGGGTTAATAATAATTAGATAGGTTACCTAAAACAAAATAATATTATTATCTTGGTATTAGCAATATTTGAGGGATCTTTTTTGAATTAATTACATATCTATCTATCTTTCTCGGCGCTACAACCCGTTAGCGGGTCCGGGCCTCCGCCAGCAACTTCCGCCATCCGTCACGGATTTGTGCAGCCACCATCCAGTTGCGCAATCCCAGGATGCTCCAAGCGTCAGTCGCAACTCCATCCTTCCACCTGCATCTCGGCCTTCCTCTTCTTGTTCCATGAAGCGGTTCCTTCAATAGCTTCCCAGGTAATTCTTCTTCGCCCATGCGAGCCACATGTCCCGCCCACCTTAATCGGGCCAGTTTGATGACCTGAAGGACATTCCGTAAATGAACCGTATACCTCCTGGTTTGTGCGTCTCCTCCAGGCTCCGCCCACCAACACTCCTCCAAATATCTTACGGAGGATTTTCCGCTCAAAAAAAAGGAAATTTTGTTCACTACTCTTGGTTGTAGTCTATGTCTCTGAGCCGTATGTTAGAACTGGGCGTATTATGCTTCTATATAAGTGCAGCTTCGTTTGACGTGAGAGGATGCGGCGACCAAGTTGTTTACTTAGGCTATAATAACATTTGTTGGCAGACATTATTCTTCTTCCAATCTCAACTTCTGCACGATTTTCTTGGGTTACCATCGAACCAAGATATATGAAGTCAGTGACTTGCTCGAATGTGTAGTCACCAAATGTCACTGTTGTATTGCGTCCAGGCGTCTCTTCGGTCACCAAATATTTAGTCTTTGTCTGGTTCACTTCCAGTCCAAGTTTCTTTGCGGGAGCCACCAGTGCCTGAAATGCTTCCCCGACAGTGTGTTGAGACCGGCCAACAATATCCGAAAATGGAAATTGTGTGCCCAACCTGTATACCCGACTCCATCACGGCCTTCTCCAGGGCAATATTGAACAACAGGCACGCAAGGGCATCACTCCGCCATAGCTCTCTCGTCGCTCGGAATTCTCCTGACAGATCTCCGTTGATGCATACTGAGCACATTACCTCGCTCATAGTCTTCCTAAATTACATATATTGACGATAAATAAAAAAAAAAAAAACTTGTATATGCAGTGTATAAAAAAATATTTCAAAATACCTTCTTTTTTTTTTAACACAAATCGGCCAGCCAGGAACATGCGTATATCATTACTTATTTTTCTTCACATCTTTCGCCTTCCTTCTACTCCAATCCTCATTATACAGGGTGAATGAATACCCCTTATTTAAAAAAATAAAAATTGGGTGAAAAACTAGATCAAAAGTGAAAAAAAATGCCGCAGACTTTACCTTTCTATTCCAATCCGTTGCAGATATATGATAATTCAAAGACTTTTTTTAAGAAACCACTTCTGTCGAATAGTGTTAGAAAATCATTGAATGGTGAGAATTAATAGGATTTGTAACAAAATATCCTACCACAACTTCATCACAGTATTCCACCTGAAGTTTGGTAAAGTATGATTTTCCATGATGATTCTCCACTCGGCATAGGACTCTTCCACATAATTCGACAGCAGTACAAAAATAATTAAATCAATGATACCCTACATGGAAAGGTAGAAATCCTAAATTTTTTTTTTTTTTTTTTTTTATTTATTTATTTATATTACAATCAAGCTCTTTACGAGCTTATTAGCAATTTTTTTCTAACAATAATTACAAAAATACACTATTAAAACATATATACACAAGATATAGTTTTATTTTTCAAAATTAAAAATCTTCAAATGTCAATAACTTTGAATGTAAAGCACAAGACCCTATATTAGGTCATGGGGCTTCCTTCTCTTTAGCCTCCTCACTAGTCCATCGAAGTCCAGGAGATGGGCGGCCTCGGTGTTGACGTGGTCTCGCAGGCGATCCTGATGCGACTGGCCGTATTTTTGGATTACCTCCTCCACGGTTGGCACCCGAAGGTCTCTGTGAAGATCATCGTTCCTAATGTACCAAGGTGCATTTACGATGCCCCTTAGCACTTTATTTTGAAATCTTTGGATTATTTTTCTGTTGGAGTCCCTGGTGCATCCCCACAGCTGGATTCCATATGTCCAGATTGGCTTCAAGACCTGGTTGTATATTAGTATTTTATTGTTTACTGACAGTTTGGATTGTCTGCCTAGGAGCCAATACAACTTTTGATAACTCAAATTGAGTTGTATTAGTTTTTTTTTAACGTGTTCTTTCCAGCGGAGTTTTGCGTCCAGTGTCATCCCGAGATATTTAGCCTGGTTTGAATACGGGATCACTTTATTATTTATGGTTATGGGTTGATAGTTGATTTTTTTGTTAGTAAAATCAACATGTACGGATTTTGTTTCATTTAGTTTAATTTTCCATTTTGAGGTCCATCTTTGTATATTGGAGAAATCCTAAATAATAATAAATAAATGTAATAACATAAGATCCTTTGATCTCGTTTCGCTTTATTGACAGTTTTACTTTCTTTTCTATTAAACAACAATTTTTTTCTTTGCTTTTATTCCAATGAAGAGTTTATTATGTTTAAAATACATATTTCCAGTAAGCGATTATCATAATGTCTTATTTTCACAAATAATTTAGTTGTATGCCAAATGAGGACACCATGTTTTTTTTTTTTTTTGTTTTAAAAGTAAATTTCTCCATGGGTGGGGTCACCTGTGGTGTAGTGGTTAGCATAGCAACCTACTAAACCCAAGATCGCGGGTTCGCAGCCCGGCAGATGACCTTAGGATTTTTTAAAGGGAGTAAAAAATCCTTAGCTATGCCGTCCTTCGGAAGGGACGTAAAATGGGGGTCCCGAGCCTGTGCGATGTCAGGTACTCGTTAAAGATCCCTATCCTAATTATACCTGGATAGGCAAAATTTAGGACTCCCACCATAGCATCGTCCGATTAGCCATAGCAGCATAAAGTGACGTTAAACGAAATAAACAAATAAACAATTTCTCCATGAATTCGGTACGGATCATTCATTAATTTGATCTTACAATATCGTCATCCCAGAATTATCTTGTTCTAAGTCCATTTTTAGGGTATATAGAGTTATATACACCAAACATTTAGAAAAAAAATTCTTGTTCAATATCAATTTAAATAACAGTATTATCTTAGCCCATAATCGAGTATTCAGTAAATAAATGTTCTATAACCCAGGTTTTGTGTCTACTTTAAAGATTTATCGTGTTCTGTTGATAGCTTGAGGAATTATAGTGTTCTATAGACCGTTAATTTTGTCCTATATCCATAAAATAAACCAGAAACAACTACAAATTCAAGGAAGGCAAAACCGAAAGAGATAAAAGAAATTATATACTTACACTTTATTTACATTTACTTATTTTTTTTTTACTTCTTTATTACTTTTTTTTTTGTAATAATAAAATTTATATAAAATAAAAGAGCTTTTTTATTACAATACACTGTTCCAATTATTAAAAAGAAATTATTGAAAAGAAATTAGTTCAAAGGGATATAGAACAATTTATTGATCTAAAACTGGTCTATATCCCGTATTTCTTTAAAGGTTATGCAAAAATAGCCATTTTTGTTCTATATCCAAATGAATAAAATCGTTTTAGTTTTAAATCAATGCAATGAGGATGTAAGTTTGATGTAGTAAAATGTTATCTAATATACTGGGAATATTTAACTGCAAATGCATTTACATATTATCCCAAAATAAAAAAGTACTCTAAGAAATAAACATCAAATCTCATTTCCCAAAACAAGGGTTTTGGGATATAGCACAACATAATTCTGGGATGACGATATGAAAGCTGGTTAAATTTGCATGCTTTTGAGAGATTTGCAGTTTTATGGATAGTTTTTTCGAAAAACGGTGAGTGTTGAAGTAATGAAATGAAATGAAATGAAAAAATGAAATGAAAAAAAAATCTTTATTCTGGGGCATATTGTCCCCTAAGAATAACAGACATGTATAATAAGTTGTACAATAGCCTGGCTATCTTAATTTCAGTATTAAGTATTATAAGATATTGTAACATTCCTAAATAAAGTGAAGATGAAGCTGTTCTTTAGGACCCAAGTTTGTAAAATTCAAGGTTACATGTACTCTGCTCTTATAGAAAATTTAATGCTAAATCCGAAAATGTGATCAACATTTGAAAAATATTTAATCTAAGTGGAGATATTACAGCGTTTATGGCCAAAAACGTGGTTTCCTCGAGAAAGTCATTGAATAGTATATAGTCCAGTAAAATAAGGGTTTGCCGAAGAAAAAACTGCGGAACTTTTATTCTCAACGGATCTTTATGTTTTTTGGGGTGCTGAATCCGAATCTGAAGTTTGCTACCACGGCAACCATCGGCTTCATATTCAAAATCGCAAACAACCGCCAAAAAAAATCGTTATTTTTGTTTTTTTTTCTATAACACGATAACGAAGCTTTTATCGAAGAAAGTCTTCAAATATTAATTGTACCTGGAACTAGTACCTACATAATGAAAAAAAGAAATCCGAAATCGGACCATTTTTCGCGAAGTTACGTAATTGGGGAAAAATGGAGAAATTGGCCTACTTGTCGTCAGCCCCACAGCTCCGCGAAAACACGTTTGTCGTACTCTTTTGGCTATAACTCTGAAACTATTTGTCTGATACAACATTACTTTTTTTCATCTTAAAGCTGATTAAATTTACTATAAGAATCTATAAATGAAGTTTAAATCAAACCCCGTAAAATGTACATGCCAGCCCGCTAATAAAAACGTACTGTTGTATAATCCAAGTGTTTTTTGGCACATTTGTCGCTCTAACTGCTCAAATAATTGTTCGATCCCAAATTCCTTTTTTCTATCGCAAAGCTGATTAAATTTTCTATCAGATGCTATATACGTAAATTATATTAAATCCTTTAAACCACCCAAGCTAGCACTCTAAATATGTATGTTTTGGCAAAATATGTAAACTATGACATGTTCAGTAGACTGGTGTGGGTATTTCATGGTGTTAATTATAAGTTACATATAAAAGTTATAATAGTAAATTTAACCACCTTTATGATAAAAATATTAAATTTTGGATCGGACAAATGGTTTTGGAGTTATAGCGAATAATGTGCCAAAAAGAAATGTGTTTTACAGAAGTACGTGATTTTCAGCGCGACAGCTTTTGTATTTCAAGAATTTTGATACAACTTTCATATATAGGATCTAATTGTAAATTTAACCACCTTTCTGATAGAAAAAAAAACATTTTGAATCGGACAAATACTTTCGGAGTTATAATGAAAAATGTGCCAATAACCATGGATTTAACAACAATACGGGTTTTTAGGCGTCTGGGATGCATATTTTAAGGACTTGATTAAACTTCATATCTACATTCCAATAGTAAATTTAACAAGCTTTTAGATGAAAAATAGTAATTTTAGATCAGACAAATATTTTTGTAGTTATAACGAAAAATGTACTAAAAAAACTTGGATTTCACAAAAGTACGGGTTTTTAGCGTACTAGTATGTGTTTTTGGCCCCTTAATCTCTTTAACTCTAAAAATATAGGTCCGATCTAAATTCTTTTATTCATATTAATGCTGTTTAAATTTATTATCAGATCCTATGTATAAAATCGTTCAGGAAATTATTTCCGTACAATGTACAGTAAAATAAAAGGCCGTTTTCAGGAATGTAGTATATAATAAATACGATAATATGCATGTTAAAAATATTTTATAACTCACCTATTGGTATTTTTCAAGGACTCCCTTTCTCGAATCTCAACGAAAAATTAAACCTAGTTGCTATAGAAATGACTGTATAATTGATCACTTTTGATCACGCCGAACGTCAAGTGAAGATTTTCTGAACCCTCTCTGTCAGGTACAGTTGGTACAAGGAGTTGGTAGTAATGAATAAAAACTGATCTTTAGTTCATGTTTGTTATAATAACATAACATATATTTTATTATAATAACATCACTAACAACTATCACTGGGCTAATCACCCGTAAAACTGATGACAATTACAAAAAAAATAATAACGAAAAAACAAAAAAGGTAAAAAAAACAAACAAAAAAAAAACATAATATATAATATATATAAAACAATTATATATATATTTTATGTATGTTTTATATGTATATTTTCATATTATTGTATAACAATAGTACGTTAAGAATCACGATATGGATAATAATATGTATTATTATATAACGATAGAAAGAATATATAATATAAGAATATAAGTAGTATAACTAATAATAGACAGTTGAAACTGTAATTGTGTAAACTGTAATCCATGGTTTTTGGCATATTTTTCATTATAACTCCGAAAGTATTTGTCCGATTCAAAATGTATTTTTTTTTTTTCAATCAGAAAGGTAGTTTTTTATACATAGGATCTGATAATAAATTTAACTAGCATTAATATGAATAAAAGAATTTGGATCGGACCTATATTTTTAGAGTTAAAGAGATTAAGTGGCCAAAAACACATACTAGTACGCTAAAAACCCGTACTTTTGTGAAATCCAAGTTTTTTTAGTACATTTTTCATTATAACTACAAAAATATTTGTCTGATCTACAATTACTATTTTTCATCTAAAAGCTTTTTAAATTTACTATTGGAATGTATATATGAAGTTATAATCAAGTCCCTTAAAATATGCATCCCAGACGCCTAAAAACCCGTATTGTTGTTAAATCCATGGTTATCGGCACATTTTTCATTGTAACTCCGAAAGTATTTGTCCGATTTAAAATGTTTTTTTTCTATCAGAAAGGTGGTTAAATTTACAATTAGATCCTATATATGAAAGTTGTATCAAAATTCTTGAAATACAAAAGCTGTCGCACTGAAAATCACGTACTTTTGTAAAACACATTTTTTTTTGGCACATTATTCGCTATAACTCCAAAACCATTTGTCCGATCCAAAATTTAATATTTTTATCATAAAGGAGGTTAAATTTACTATTATAACTTTTATATGTAACTTATAATTAACACCATGAAATACCCACACCAGTCTACTGAACATGCCATAGTTTACATATTTTGCCAAAACATACATATTTAGCGTGCTAGCTTGGGTGGTTTAAAGGATTTAATATAATTTACGTATATAGCATCTGATAGAAAATTTAATCAGCTTTGCGATAGAAAAAAGGAATTTGGGATCGAACAATTATTTGAGCAGTTAGAGCGACAAATGTGCCAAAAAACACTTGGATTGTACAACAGTACGTTTTTATTAGCGGGCTGGCATGTACATTTTACGGGGTTTGATTTAAACTTCATTTATAGATTCTTATAGCAAATTTAATCAGCTTTAAGATGAAAAAAAGTAATGTTGTATCAGACAAATAGTTTCAGAGTTATAGCCAAAAGAGTACGACAAACGTGTTTTCGCGTAGCTGTGGGGCTGACGACAAGTAGGCCAATTTCTCCATTTTTTCCCAATTACGTAACTTCGCGAAAAATAGTCCGACTTCGGATTTCTTTTTTTTCATTATGTAGGTACTAGTTCCAGGTACAATTAATATTTGAAGACTTTCTTCGAAAAAAGCTTCGTTATCGTGTTATAGATAAAAAAACAAAAATAACGATTTTTTTTGGCGGTTTTTTGCAATTTTGAATATGAAGCCGATGGTTGCCGTGGTAGCAAACTTCAGATTCGGATTCAGCACCCCAAAAAACATAAAGATCCGATGAGAATAAAAGTTCCGCAGTTTTTTCTTGAAAACGGCCTTTTAGAGCCTTATTTTCCTGGACTAATATGGAACGGATTAGAATATAAAGGTAAGGTCTGCGGCATTAACTAAGAGGTATTCACCCTGTATATAAAAATTTAAAACACCAAAAGATAGTATATTTGTGCACAAATTGAATATATTAAAAGGATTAAATTAAATATATATTTAACACTATCTTAAAAATATATTTATAGGTAATACATTCATTTGATGGTTAATAGTTTTTATAACTCAATTGACTATGTTTGTTTTTTTTTTGTTTTTTTTTATTAATTCATGAACTACAAACAAAATCGCATTGTACAGCCTTCATTTTTTTCCTTTTAAACAACCAGACATTTATCGCTTTGGTATTAATGCACAGATGTACTTTTTTTTTTTTTTTTATTATTATTATTATTATATTAATACTTGAATATTAATTTACTTCATTTCAATCATTTTCAATTAACTCCTCAATGTTGCCTTGGGCTTAAAAATATGTTCCTTCACTCCGTCCTCAATCCCAAGTGAATAACTAAGCATTGTTTGACTTTACTCTGGACTCTTTACGGGTGCATTAAGAAAGCCTCTCTCTTCTTCTTTACTACCCTCTTAATTTCCACCTCTCATGTCAAATCACTAACCTTTCCCAGTCAACTATATAACCTTTTAAAATATATTTTTTCGATTCTTTAAATTGCACATTAAATTGTTACATACTTAGATTTTCTTCCTAATAAATTAAATTATTAATATAAATATGAATGGAAACATTTTCACAATTAAATGGAGTATTTGGACAGTATTTGCTACTAATAGCCCAGACAAATAAGGATTTCACCTCTGAAATGAACAAATGAAACTGAATTTTTGCATATATCATTGCTTTTGGTCTTCTAAATAAGTGATTAAAAGTCACCGATCTCAGCACGTTACCTTTAGCCCAGTCAATGAAGGCTAGAAAATAGACTTTGTCGCAACTAATTAGGGGAAAGTTGAATTTTTGCAGGGTGTGAGTACATAAAGTATTCACTAAAAAACCACAAAGTTCCGACCTCCACCCCTTCAGCAACATTACAAGAACAGAACTCTGGTTATATGCCGACAGCTCGAAAACTAATTATGCTTTCGGGGTGTTCTTTTTTTATTTAACTCCTAACAATATTATAAACAAATTATGTATTATACACTTTTTATTTAGATAGCTTAGTTTCACCGTAATACTTATTCATATACAGAAAACTGTCAATACAAAAAACAAAAATTAACTTCAACAAATTATAGATTTTTATCATTACCTTTTAGAAAGCAATGTTTTAAAGAAAAGTTATAGATAATACGATTAGCTTTAAAATGGTGTGTCTCATAACGCTTAATGTTAAAACGATGCCTTTATAGAAAGCGTTGAAAGAGTAGTAAAACACCGCCCCGCAGCACAGTAGGCAAAAAATCCATTTCGGCGGCCAAGATTATTTTATTGCAGAAATATGTTTTAAATTACGTCCGATATACGGGAAAAGTATTTTAAAAAATTTCATGAAAGTGGAAGAGTTCACAATAAACAACCGAATTGTCGACCTGAAATCCAAGGGTACGGTTAAATGAGATGTCTGTGAAGCTTCATTTGATGGTGCTATTTCTTTAATATAATATAATAGAATAGAATAGAAAAATAATTTTATTCTGGGACAAAGTCCCTTAAGAATAACAGATAATTGCAGGTATAACTAAATTAAATCTGGTTAGAGACATAATGAGATACAAAAAAAAAAAAAAAAAAAAAAAAAAAAAAAAATAATACATTAATGACATTATATACATAAATGATATTTAAATAAAAAGAAATGAATAGAAGATAACATTCTACAGATTAGAGGAGATAAAATTAAATGAGAAAAATATAAAATAAAATGATATAGAAAAATCTTTTGGTACAATGATATGATTTGTATGTTCAATAGAAGTACCCAATGTTATATTCATGGAAAGTTAAATTTTTATTAAAAGGGATCTCAATTATTCCAGAACTGAATCCAGCAATGCGATAATAATTTTTGACTAAGTAGTTAGATAGTTAGCAAGCGTCAGTCTGGATGAGAAGGAGGTATTGGAAATAGAAATATTTGAATGTTTTCAGGGATTTAGCTTGTCTGATGTGAGGAGGGATGGAGTTCCATAGGATTGGTGAGCGGAAAAGGAAGGAGCGTTGGAATGTTGAAGTTCTATGGGATGGGGTATACAGATCAGAAAGACGGGATCTCGTATGTATTGGATTGACTGCAGATCTGAATTGAAGCTTATTGTAAATATAAGAAGGTTGGAGGGTATTGATAATTTGGTATAGGTATGTTCGATGGAAATATTGTTTACGGAAAGTGGGATAGAGCCAATTTAGTTGGGAATAGAGGTGGGAAACATGGGAACGCCTCGGACTACCGAAGACAAACCTGACGAAGCAGTTCATGATTCGCTTCAGTCTGTCTTCGAGAACCGTCGAGAGGCCACCGTAAACCAGACAACCATAGTCAATGTAAGGGAATAATAAGGAAGAGACTAAAAGCTTGGGGGTTGACTGGGGAAGAAGGTAACGGTTTCGGTGGAATAATTTGAGAAGACCTATGGAACGGCGGGAAATTTGGGCAATCTGAGGTTTCCAAGAGAGGGTTTGATCAAAAACAATCCCGAGATTTTTTACAGAGGAGTAGAAAGCGTTGTACATAATATGATACTAATGAATACCCGCCCAATCGAAAACCGTTCCTTTTTGTAATTTATTACTTCACACTCTTTTAGATCTGGTGGTGGTTTTTCAGGTACATGATGTAACTTCAGAAAACGATGTATTCTCTTGATGATGTTTGTCATAATGTACAAACGTATACAACGCGTTATAGGCAAAAAAAGCATTTTGGCGGGCACAATTATTTTATTGCCGAAAGATGTTCTAAATGAAGTGTAACTAAGGGAAAAAATATTTAAAAAATTGAAAGTGGACTAGTTAATATTTAAAAAAAAAAAAAACTTGATGTTAATTTTTCAACTTACTTAAAAAAAAAGTAACAAAACAAAATGCCCTACTACCTTAATGATCAATGACTTCTGTTTTGATGGTAGGTACTATTTGTGTAAAATAAATTATTTTGGTATAATAGGCTAATAATATGGTAATACTCATAAATATGAAAAGAAATTAAGTATATGAATAAAAAACTTATTTCAAATTAAACTACATTTACTAAAATGAAATAAACAAAAAAAAATTAAATTATATGTATATTATTCAACATATAAATATTTAAAAAAAGCGTTGTACATGTTTAAATCAAATACAGACCATATAATGATTGAGGGTAGGCACTAGAACAACATTGCGAATGTCCGTAGTTGTAGAGCTGCAGATTGTTCCAGTGATCACCATCTTGTAAGGATAAAATATAGGCAAATACTAGCGGTCAGGCAGAGAGATACAATCAAAGGTAGTCTGAATAAATTCAAAATAGATGAACTTAGATCTCCCTCAAAGCAACTGGAATATCAAGAAAATGTAGGAAAATTTAATAAATGAAAGCAAAGATGAGGTAACCAATGGAGCGGAAGAAAATATAAATTATATGTGGTAAAGAATAAAAAATGTCACCAAAACAACAGAAGAAGTGGTAAGGATGAAAAATAATGAAGTACCAGAGAATCGGTTCGATCAAGAATGTCAAAATGTTGTAGATAAAAAGAAGGAAGCTAGAAAAGCAATGCTACAGAGAAGAAAAAGAGCGACAATAGAAAACTATAGACTGAAGACGGCAGAAGTTAAGACACCATGCCTACTAAAAAGAAGAAAATTTGGAGCAGATGATGGGTGAATTCCAGGGAAATAATAGTAGGGAATTCTACAAAAAGATTAAAGAGTAAACAATGGTTTTCAGTTACGTTTAAATTTTTGTAAAGATGAAGAGGGAAATATATTGAGGAACAGAAGAGATATCATAGAAAGATGGAATGCTTACTTCAAAGAATTCTTTAATATAACTACAACGGGCCATGATGAGGACATCCAAATTCCACAGGAAGACAATCTAGAACCTCCGGATCCTGAAGAAGTGGAGGACAAGGATGTGTTTTATAAGCTGCTTAAATCTTCAGATTCCTACATAACATTTATGAGTCCTGAAGCTAAAAAATAAACACCTTACTATCAGTAAGGAAGCTCTCTAATATGGAAAATGTAAGCCGTTCCGTCGTTCTTTCCATAATATAGGTAAATAATGTATTCTGAACCAGCTTATTCTAAAGCAATCGAAAAATGAAACCAACATTTTGTTGAAATCAAGTTAAATTAGAATAAAATTATGTTAAATTAAATTTTACTAAATAATTTAAAATATCTGCACTTGCGTTGCCAATCCTATCATAGAATTAAAAGATATAATTTTTTTAATTAGTTACAATTCCAATGTATTTTTTCATTCTGAATCGAATGAGACTATTTTCATCAGGATTAACCATTCTCGAGAAAAAGATTTTTTTTCCGTTTTTAGCGGTTTTGCCACACTGTGCGCCGGTCCTAGCAGAGTTGGACAGCAATTTTGATTAAACCACGTAATACACCTTAGCCAGCACGCTAAATATGTATGTTTTGGCAGCATTTGACGATTTTGTCATTTTCAGTGACCTTGCTTGAGTATAATATGGGGTTTAATCAAAATTTCATATAAAGGGCCGAATAGTAAATTTAACTAAAAGTTCAGATCAGAGAAATAGTTATGGAGTTAGAGTGAAAAATGTGCCAAAAAAACTTGGATTTCAAAACAGTAAGCAGTTTTGAGGGTGCTGACATGGATATTTTATAGGACTCGATCAATTTAATATACAGGTTCTTATAGTAAATTTAACCAGCTTTCGGATGAGAAAAATATATTTTGGGTAGAACTATTAGTTTCGGAGTTATAGCCAAAAGAGTGCCAAAAAACGTGTTTTCGGGGAGAGGCGCGACCTCAGTGAGAGTGCTGAAATGGTTGGTGTAGAGTGCATGAAATATGCGACTATTTTTGGCTTGACAGCTTCGTTAGGAGTAGTAAGATGGTAAATATACTAAAAGTCCCGGTCCCTGGGGGTACGGGAATCCCCAGTTTATGGGGGGGGGGAAGGGGAGATGGTCCCATGTTTAGGTTTATCGATTATATTTCGAAAACGGTGGACTCTAGAATAATAAACTGCATAATAAAATTAAAGCTAATTTAATTTCCTATAAAATTGTTTCTGTACATATTTGTCCAACTCTCAACGGTGTTCGAGATATACGTTATTAATAGTCGATAATTATAGAGAAAAATATTTTTTACCTCACTTTTTGTCAAACATTTGATTCATGTGCCAGAGACGTATATATGAAATTAAAGTAAATTTAATGCTCTACAACATTGTGCCTGACAATATTTCTGTGAAACGATCTTGGAAGGCATTAGAAGCAAATGTTTGTCCGAACCGGTGCCCACTTCTCCTTCGCGTTATATGTCGAAAATGGTTAATTCAGGAAAAAAAAATTAATAGAACCATAATTATAGAGAATATTATTATCTTCAAGTTTTGTAACTTTCTTGATTGACATCCGAGGCATAGAAATCGAGATATTTGAAAAAAAAACCCTGACTTTTGTGCCCTTTGACCTTGAATATCTAATTATGCTAACATGCTAAGGTCGGTGACTTTTCACCCCTTATTTCGAAGGCCAAAATGAAGGTATATGTAAAAATTCTGCTTCATTGCTTCCTTTCCGAGATTTACTGTATAAAACTCCTTATTTGACTGGGCTATAAACCAGTTTATCGAAGACCATTGAAATATTTTATCAATGCCATCGCCTTTTTAAATAATATTTGAAAAGTGAAACTATTAATTTCAAAATCAAACGTAATTTTCACCTCTTTAATAAAATAAACGTGTTGCTGTTTTGATCAGTTACTTGTTCCTTCCAGTTCTTAAATTAAGTTTTAATTTGTTTTTGTTTTTAAAACATATAATAAGTTACCAATTATTTTGGTTGGTTACAATACAATAGTTAAAAGTGTTGTAATTTTTTATTATTAGAACTATTTATAATTCAAAAAATATTTTTTTAAAGGAATATAATCAACATATACAAGATTTAAAAGAAGAAATGGAGGATGCTACAAAATCTGCAGAAGTTATCCGTAATGAAATCCAAACCTTCAGAAGCAAGTAAGTGTCTTCATTTCTTTGCAGTTATTTTATGTAATAAATAATTAACATCAAATTAAAGATTTTTTAAATCTATTCGCTGAAAGTACACCATTTACTTTTTTTTAAAATAAAAGTCTGATAGAATGAACTTATTAGAATTCCTAAAATACTTCATGAAGAATAAAATTCCAAAGCTATACATTTATGAAAATATTTCATAGCTGGTGGATAATAACGGTAAAGTCAGACTCGATTAGGCCTTATTTTTTGTATGCCCGTTTTCAATGTGATTTTAATACTTATGGCAGAAAACCTTTCACCTAAAGATAATGTAGTAGAAAAACTATTATTAAAAAAAAAAAAAAAAATTTGGAAATTGGACTTGGCTGGTTTTGAAATTTTACGCCTCACATCTAGTATAGTTTATTTGTATACTATTTGTTACACCAGTTGTTTTTATTTGTGGTGTTAATAAATATGAATTACTAAGGATTTGAAAAAAAAAAAAAAAAAAAACAATATACTCGCTTAGCAGGCTTTAGGAGCCCAATTCTTTTAATTTGATGTAAATGGTTTGGTCCTAGCCTTTCTAAAATAAACGTCTGTTGGGAGATCGATGTATTTGAAACACTTAAAATTATATAAACATTATTAATTATGCGTATGTAATCATTTTTTATTTGGGAACTGAATTGAAAATTAAGGAGCTGCTGAATTTAGTTACATTATCCATAGTTATAAGTCCATATACAGGGTTAATACCTCTTAGTGTTAAAAAAAAGGGCAATATTGAACAACAGGCACGCAAGGGCATCACCCCGCCGCGGCGGGCCCCGGCGCGCCGTAGCCCTCTCGTCGCTCGGAATTCTCCTGACAGATCTCCGTTGATGCATACTGAGCACAATACCTCGCTCATAGTCATCCTCAATTACATATATTGACGATAAACAAAAAAAAAAACTTGTATATGCAGTGTATAAAAAAATATTTCAAAATACCTTCTTTTTTTTTTTAACACTAATCGGCCAGAAAGGAACATGCGTATATCATTACTTATTTTTCTTCACATCTTTCGCCTTCCTTCTACTCCAATCCTCATTATACAGGGTGAATGAATACCTCTTAGTTTAAAAAAAAAAAAATGGTTGAAACTAGATTAAAAATGAAAAAAAAAATTTCGCAGACCTTTCTATTCCAATCCGTTGCATATATACGATGATTCAAAGACTTTTTTGAGGAAACCACGTTTTTTACCGTGGGATTGATTCGCTTAGGATTGAGGACAGAGTGAAGGAACGTGCTGAAATCGGTGACTTTTGACCACTTATTTAGAAGACCAAAACGATATAAGCAAAAATTCAGCTTCATTTGTTCATTTCCGAGGTGAAATCCTTATTTGACTGGGCTATTAATAGCAAATACTGTCCACATACTCCATTTAATTGTGAAAATGTTTCCATACATATTTATATTAATAATTTAATTTATTATGAAGAAAATCTAAATATGTAACAATTTAATGTGCATTGAGGACGGAGTGAAGGGACATATTTTTTAGCCCAAGGCTACATTAAGGAGTTAAATGAAAATGATGTAGTATATTAATATTCAAGTGAAAGTACATCTGTGAATTAATGGCAAAGCGATGAATGTCAGGTTGTTTAGAGGGAAAAAAAATTAAGGCTGTACAATACGATTTTGTTTGTAGTTCATGAACCAATAAATTAAAAAAAAAAAACCCAATCAATTGAGTTATAAAAACTTTTAACTATCAAATGAATGTATTACCTATAAACATATTTTTAAGTTAGTGTTAAATATATATTTAGTTTAACCCTTTTAATATATTCAATTTGTGCACAGGTATACTATCTTTTGGTGTTTTAATGAACATGGTGATGATGATGAACATGGTTATTAAAAGGAAAATCATTGTTTGTTTAAATGGAGTTAATTAACATAACTTACTACAAATATAATAAATCCAACAATAAGTAATTTTATCTTTGAAAATATATAATTGCTAAAGTCACAATAATCGTAGCATGAAAATATTATAAAATATATATATATATTTTTACTTTATTGATAGATTCACTCTCTTTAACTACAGATATTCAAAAAATGTATCAAATATGTTAAAATATGAATTTTAATTAAAAATATAGATATTTTAAAATATTTAACACATTCTCTGAATTGTAGTTGAAGACGGGTGAATTTATCAATAAATAATACGGTAAAATATAGTTATTTTAAAATAAAAATTTAGGTTTATTTATAGATATTTTTAAATATGATCACTGGTAATAGAGTTTTTCGGTAATAGGTGATTGGTGATAACAGTTCCGAGTCAATAATAGGTTATTTAAAAGATTACGTTATTTTTGTCCCACCTCTAGACTCAAGTACTGTCCACGACTCTCGTACTGTTCGCTTTTTTCCTCCAATAAAGGCAAGCACCACGAACGAGAAAACGAAGGTGTACCACGCTTTCGTATTTTTGCCCCGTGAGAACGCGAGATAACGAACACAAATAGTGAAGACTTAGAAAAGAAATACTTTATTTACTGACAGTTACACATATAAGACTTCTAGTATAATGGTTACAAGTCAATTGTAGAGTGTTTTCCTCTGAAAACTTCCAGCTACTTAAACCTATAGGTTTGGAGTGGGGATAGGATCGAGGAATAGGGTGAAAGTGTCTGGCTAAATGTTTACTAAAGGGACCGTGAGAAAGGGTAGTCCGGCGTAGGTGTCAATTGTCTCATGTCACAGTGATATACACAGGGTGTAATATGGTGTAATAAGAGAGGACCTAGGGTGACAGGGGATCTTTGACCCAAGGCAGTTTACTTTATGATTGTTTATGACATGTGTAGTAAGCTCCAGTCGACGACCATGATCAACACGCTCACAATCATAATCTCACGACAATAGCATCTGCTTTTATCATCAAACATTTCAAGATAAGGCCAGAAGCTGTACCAAATCATGCGCTTGGGAATCCAAAAACACTATCTTTAAACTCCAGCCAGTGAAAATTGTGGCGGAAACTTTCACTCTGCAACCAAGGGTCACAGGCCAACCATTCCTCATCGAACCATTCCTCATATATATTTCACTACTCCCCGTTCCTAAAGGACGACGCAGGACTCCTTCCGAAATCACTCTTATAGCCGCCAACAACTCAACGATTGCGGCTTATGGTGAAATCATGAGAGAAGTGGACTTGGTTCTCAAGAAACACCTCCGATGGACGTGTTGATCCTAGCCGATGTTGTAAAGGCAATTTTAGGTGCGGACTTCCTCTACTGGCACTAACTCACGGCAGATCTTCGAAACCGAAGTTTTATCGACCAACGGAATGGCTGCCGTACTTTTTGAACGATTTCATCCGAAGAAATTCCAGTTTTTTCCTTATTTCCGACAGATCAACGTTTCGCAAACATACTAAAGGAGTTCCCGACCCCAAAAACTCGCCTATCCGTAGACCCTCCAGCGGAATAGTCGAGCACTTCATCGGTACAAAAGGTCGGCCAGTGACCGCTAAGTCGCCTTTCTTTGAAGAAAAAAGACGGTAGCCTTAGAATATGTGGGGCCGAGCCTCTCAACAAGCAGACGATCCCAGATCGGTATCAAATTCCTAACTTTCGTGATTTTACCATGCAGTTGAGCGGCAAGAGGATTTTTTCTAAAATTGATCTCCGCTGAGCTTAATATCACATCCCAATCGCCGATAAGGACCGCGAGAAAACTGCGATCATCACACCGTTCGGACTCATCTTTTTTTGTTTGTGTGTGTGTGGGGTTTTTTTTTCCTTATTTTTCCTACTGTTCACATATAATATTTAAAGAGTAAAACTATTTACTAAAGTATAAAACTATGTTAATCATGTAGAGGACTTTAGACCGGCACATGTATACTAAATGTTTTGTAATTGTAAATTATGTGAGTAAATATTATTATATAAAACATCGATATTTATAAGTCTATGTATCGATTGATATCGATGTTTCATTTTTCGATGCCATAAACATCGAAACATCGATGTTGCCTACCGATGTCCTATCCAATAACCATTCCCTGTGTACTGACTTATCCTTAGATAATCCATGTATTCAAAAACACTGAATTTATTATTTTTATATTATAGATGAAGTAACATATGTTTATAAATAAATAAATTAAAAACATGTGGAATTATTAATTATATAGTAAAATTAATTATTTGTTTTTGTTATTAGGTATTCAGTTATCCTGTCCACTGATCTTTGCTGTATTTGTGATATACAGTTGCTCTTGAGGCCTTTCTATTCATTTCCTTGTGGTCATCGATTTCATAGTGACTGTCTCATGAATGAAATCATGCAGTTACTTCCAGAAAAAAAGAAAAATGACTTAGGAATGTTAAAGGTGAATAATTTTCCTCATTTTGGTCAAGTGGTAAACAAAATGGTTAAAGAAATATAATTTTAAAAATGTGATTTATCCTGTTGCTAATGCCTTTTTTTTTTTTTTAAATAACTGTTTTGAATATATCTCACATCCTGAATGTAAGTGGCACAACTCAAAAAAAATATTTTTTATTAAGTTCTAATACATTAAAGCGCTCCCGTTTATAACGATTTTCCGAAAATAATTAGTTTTTACCTGGTCCTCCGGCTTCTCTTCGGGAGATCGTTTTAAAGCCAGAAAAGAAACAACACGTGACATGATCTAATCGATTCTGAGAACAGATTAGGAGAAGGTGCTGTACCCAAAGCACAGTTGTACCAGTAGACATTTTTAATTAAGAGAGAGTGAGAGGAGGGTAATTGAAATTATTAGATCGGTAGTGCTGCAAGCATCTCCCTGCAGTTGTACGTGTGTTTTCAAGATAGTCAGATCAACAGTTTAGTAGAAATTATTATTTTTAAGTTTTTTTCTTCCAAATCCTGACCAATTCAACCAGTGATTTTAAATTTTTTAAGACCTGCACTTAGAAATTTTCTAGGCAGTAATGTTTTATTGGGTTGTCCTATAAATATATCATAACTTCATATGTTTTCATATCAGTTATCACTTACGGGTTTTGTAAAACAGAGCTTTTCGCACAACATGGCGTTCAGTTGTACCTGTGGAGACCATTGCTAGCTGAACCTGTGGACAGATGGTTAAACTGTCCACAAGTACAACAGATTTTTCTTTTTGTTTATTAATTCATTATTTCAATTATAAATATTGCGGAAAGGTTTGTAGGCACCCCGCGTCGTATAAAATGCCCAAATTTGGATACCTACTATTCGTATAATATTTTTTTTTAAGAAGAGAAAACTCGCCACTCACTATTTATAACAATCTATTCAACTAGTGAAGATGGTGATTCCACAAATGTGATCTTGGCTGATCCATCAAGCGAAGATTGTAATTTTTTGGATGAATTGATGAATGATTATTATAACAAGGTAAAGAAATTGAAGATGAAGAAATATATGATGGTAGCTGTGTTTTGTGTTGTAAAGCATGTTATAGCTTTGATAAAAGAAAAGGTAGACTCGTTCACGTTCAGCATTTGCTACTTGAAGAAAATTTCATCAAACGATAGAACCTGGTTAATAATGATTATTCGTACATAAAAGATTTATTTTTGTTAAAAGGTTTAAAGATAAGTTAAGTTTCTACTTACTTTCATACGCTAAATTTATTGTTGTCACCTTTCTAGCCAGCCTTCTAGTTCAATAATATCAAGTCGACTTTTCTTGTTTAAATATTCTATTTTGTTTAATACATTTTATAAAAAAATTATTGCTGATGTGTTTCTCTAAATATCATTTCAATTATCCCTATAAACCAATGAAGAAATGAATGTCCATTGGTACAACCACTAGTGTCCACAGGTACAAAGGGGGAAGGTACCTATGGACACTAATCAGTAAGTTACAAATAATTATTTTCTGTAAAAATAAAATTACTTTTCAAAACAAAGACACCAGGGTTCGATAGTCCCTTAAATTTCTTATCTAATGGTGCAATAACCACTCAGATAAAAAAAACATAAAAAATTAGAAAAATTTATAAGTGAAAATTGTCCACAGGTACAGCACCTTCCCCTATATTTTAATTTTACGATCCCCTACAAAAGGTTTCCACGAATTCTACGACACTTGTACGTTTACAATGCGAATGGAATTTTCTTTTGGTATTTCATCCTTCTCAACCCTTTCCAGCTAGAATAAAATGTCCCGAGAATATTTGCTAACAAAGAAAAACCTGAGTTTATTAAAAAGTTCGATCACTTTATATTGATCCAAAAGGATTTCACGGCATCAAAGAAGATAAGTGTATCAACGTTACGTAGGTACGATATTGAAAAAGAGGAATGAATACGTGTCGGCCCATGAAGGAAAAACCCGTAAAAAGTGACGATCTACGAAATATGAAGAGCTGGAAACCATTCTATAAAATTGGTTTATCCAGACCAGAAGATCTCACATCCAGATAAGTAAGGACCGATTTTACAAGATAGTGTATGGCAAGTTCCAAACTCCTTAGTGAATACAGATTTAACAACTGATTGGCGGAATCAAAATTTGACCCTCAATTTATGAATATTTGTTTGTTTATTTCGTTTAACGTCACTTTATGCTGTTATGGCTAATCGGACGATGCTACGGTGGGAGTCCTAAATTTTGCCTATCAAGGTATAATTAGGATAGGGATCTTTAACGAGTACCTGACATCGCACAGGTTCGGGACCCCCATTTTACGTCCCTTCCGAAGGACGGCATAGCTAAGGATTTTTTACTCCCTTTAAAAAATCCTAAGGTCATCTGCCGGGCTGCGAACCCGCGATCTTTGGTTTAGTAGGTTGCTATGCTAACCACTACACCACAGGTGACCCCGATTTATGAATGAAATTTACAATGTTTTAGAATTTGGATTGTTTTTAAAACTAATGCCTGATAAACCTGTGGTTCTGAAACACGAAAAATACCATGGGGGGGGGATTAAGTGAAAAACGATTAACGATCCTTGTTTACACGAATATGGAAGGAAATGACCTGAAAAAGCCGCTATAATTAGAAACTATGCAAAACCACTTTATCTTATAAATGTTAAAACCCGTCCTTCCTGCCCTTGTCGGGGTTCATTAGGACGTTGAACCCTAACAGAAAAGTGTTAAACAAAACTTAAAGATAATATAATTAGCTTTAAAATGATGTGTCTCATAACGCATAACATTTAAACGATTGCATCATAGAGAGCGTTGAAAGAGTAGTGTACACCGTTGCGCAGGTCCTAGCAGGCCCGTGCTGAGGAGCACAAAAGCATATACTGCTGTTCATGATCATGAATTGTCATTTAGTTGAAATGCAGCAACAGTTTAATAACGTTTATTTTTAAGTTAATACTTTCAAAGTGCATTTTTTTGTGCTATAATAGTTTATAGTTTACTTGTATCACTTATATAGTATAAAATTTAGTATCGAATATTCAGCTCCAAAAATCGAAAGATCTGACTGCTGGATATTGTTCACCACCCTTAGCTCTAAATGTGATAAAAAGTCTTCCTTAAAATATCCTCGGGTTTAGGGGAGAGAGGGGGTGAATGTCATATGCTGCTGGCTGTCTGATCTCGGAACTCGGAAAACATTACTTTTAGCGCATATATAGATAAAAAAAACAAAGGAAATTTGCAAAAAATATCATTTTATTCCTTCCCATATCATAATTTTAGAGCTATGGAAAAGGGGAAAATAGAAGATTTTTTACTTGAGGTAAGTCGCAGTTATCCGAATAACACGTTTGTCGGTACTCATTTGGCTATAACTTCGGAACTATTTGTCAGACTCAAATTTCTCTTTTTTCAAATAAAAGCTGGTTGAATTTACTATAATAACTCAAATATTAAATTTTGATCTAGTCCTGTAAAACACCCACGGCAGAATATTGAGAAACCCGTACTGTTGTGATAAACTCTTATCTATCTCTCCGACTATCTCTCAAAATCTATTTTTTCCATCTAAAGCTGTTTACATTTTCTACGAGATCCTGTATATGAAATTTCGATTGTAGTGAATTTGTAGTGACAGTTTTCTGTATATGATTAAGTATTACGGCGTAACTAAGCTATCTACATAAAACGTGTAAATAACATAATTTGTTTGTAATAATATTAGGAGTAAAATAAAAAAAAAAATAACACTCCGATAGCATAATTAGATTTCGAGCTGTCGGCTTATAACCAGAGTTCTGTACTTGGAATGTTGCTGAACGGATGGGGGGGGGGGGGGAAGCAAGAGGGTTGGGGGTCGGGACTTTGAGTTTTTTTAGTGTATTCTTTATGTACTAACACCCTGTAAAAATTCAGCTTTCCCCTAATTAGTGGCGAAACCTTTATTGACTGGGCTATTATGGAGTTTGGAGAGGAGGGTTGTATGGTCAACAGAATCAAAAGCTTTTGAAAAACAAAAGGATCAGGATCGTAATATTATGTTTGTCTAAGGAGGAGTAAAGGTCTTGAGTAATTTTTACAAAACAGATTGCGTGGAGTATCCGGAACGGACGGCTGATTGGAAAGGATTAAGGAGGGTTTTTACAGTCAAGAAAGGAGGTGAGTTGGGAATGTGCTAATCTTTCTTAATGGTTTAAATAAATTTGATAGGATTGATATAGCTCTAAAGTGGAAAACTGAAGAAGGAGAAGGAACTTTATTCAATGGACTGACAAGGACTTTTTTTCCAAGCTGTAGGGAAAATGGAGCTTTGTAAGGAGAAGTTATATATGTGGAGAAGGGCAGGTAAGATAGGCAGAGTTTTATTATTTTTAATGGTATTTGATCCAAGCCGTAGTAGTTGGTACGAGATTCAAAGACTGAATCAATCAGGTCATTAGGGGAAATATTAAGAAAATAAAAGTTATCAGAATTTAAAGGTGTTTACAGGGAGTTCATTTGGGTGGGGGTCAGCAAAGTAGGAATTAAGTTCATCTGGAGTGACTGAATAATTTTTATCAGTTGTGGAACTGGGTACTGCAAATTTTCTCAAAAATTTTCCATTTAGATTTAGGGTCAGGAGCTTGGGATAGGATATTTTGAAAATATGTACTGTGGTTTAGCACGGTGTTAAGAGGACTGGGTGAGGCTTCTGAGAAGCTTAAACGATGAATAATCTTCTGAATGTCCTGAATAGTCTTCTAGTACGCCTAAAGAATCTCCTGGCAGCATCTCTTGGCTTCATCAGATTCCTAATGTCAGGGTTAATCCATGGGTCTCGTAATCGTCGGATAATTGAGGTTTTGAGAGGGGCAAGGTGATTAAAGACAGTATAAAGATTCGATGTGATGCATTCCACCATTTCGTCAATTGAGGGGAAGAATTGATGGGTTCAATGGAATAGGATGGTGAGTCAACAGTAGGTAGGTAGATTTCGCCAAGATATTTTCTTAGGAATAACGATAGGAACAGATATGTCATAAGAGATTTGGATGAGATCGTGGCATGAGAGGAAAGGTACTAGATTTTGAGAGAAGGATAATAGGTTTTTCGGAGAATCAATAATCATAAGGTCAATTAACGTATCTGTGAACTGGGTGGGTTTGAAAGGTACAGCAAAAAGATGCAAAGATTTTGCATTAAGTCCGTGAAACACCCACGTGAAACAACCAGCCCACTTACCATATCAAAAATGTCATGTATTGTCAAAATATACACATTTAGTGTACTAGCGTGGGTATTACATGGAATATAATTAAAAGTCATAGATATGACCTGAAAGATAATTTAAGTAGCTTTAAAATGAAATAAAGCAATTTGGGATCGGACCCATTGTTTAGGAGTTATAGAGAAAATATGCCAAAAAAAACTAGAATTTTATAACAGTTCGCAGTTGTTAGCGTGCTGGCAAGGGTATTACACGGAATTTTATCAAAATTTGATATAGAGGGTCTAATAGCAAATTTAATCAGCTATGAGATGGAAAAGAAATTCGGAATCGAACAAATATTTTTAGAGTTATAATTAGGAGAAATGTTCAAAAAAAATAAGGATTTCACAACAGTAAGCGGAATTCAGCGAAGTGTATCTATTCCACCTCGGAACGTAATTAAAATTAAATATATGCTATCTGATAATAAATTTAACCAGCTATAAGATGAAAAAATGAAATTAGAGATTAGACAAATAGTTTCGGAGTTATAGCCAAAAGAGTACCGACAAACGTGTTTTTGAGGAAAAATGTGGCTTACAGCAAGTGCTATAATAAGCATATTAGACTTAACGACAATAATTTTATTTTTATCAATAAGCATATTAGACTTAACGACAATAATTTTATTTTATCAATAAGCATTCAATTAATAATAATGAACTATTCATTTGTAACAATAAACATTGGAATTTTAACAATAAATATATAAATTTTAACAATAAAAAAGTGTTTTTTTTACATTTTCCATATTCCCCTCCTCTATATCTTCTTAAGCATTGATCCCAGAAAAAAAAATGTGTAGAACTTTTTTTTGTAAACAATTTTATGTAAATTAATTCAGTACATAAACATATTATCGCTAGAGGCAAGAGTGTTCGAGTTATTAACGAATAACTGAAAAAAACCGATCTTTAGAGCCCCTCCCCACCCTTAGCTCCACCCCCACCCACCAGTACTTTTTTAGTATGTTGTTAAGGACACGTCCCCCTACAACTGTCCCAAAATTGGCTTCTACATGAAGTATTATGTCCCCTATTCGGCCTTTTTTGGTCTTCGTTGCTTGGACTACTTGAAGAGATGGGGAGTTAACGTGATACGTCAGTAGTATATTAAACATAGAAAAGAGGGGACACTGTTACTTCGAGAGATAATGAAAAGTTTTAATTGGAGGTTATAGGTACAATAATTATCACAGAACCAATAAGGTAGTAAGAACAACGGCAAACATAAATGCGTCTAACATTAGGAAATTCGAAACATAGATATAATTCCATTGTTTATTTTTGGCATTTACCACATCCCAGACACTCCAGTTGACACATAATCAATATTCCCTCTTGAGAATGGTGTCATAATTGAGATTGATAGATAAACTCAACACAGCCAATCCCCACTTTTACCCCCCAAACCCCGCCACACCAACCCCAGCCCCACACCCATACACCCTCCCCACCCCCACGAACACACACCACAACGCAGAAACGAAAAGACAACCCACCCGACCAACCCCACCATACTCTACCCTCCTCGCTCCCCAACCCCATCGACGCGAAAAAACCTACCTTATCCTGTCCTCCTGTATCCTTTAATGGAGTACGATTAAATAATGTAAACAGATAAGATATCTTGGATTTGATCGGGACAAAGAGAGTACATGGAACTCTCTACAAATTGAAAGACAGAAGCTGCAAGTCGATTGCGAATACGACAACCCCACCTAACTTGCCCAACGTTCAAATCTCCCGCTCCTACAAAAAAACTCATTCTATATGACGATTATCAGACCTATTTGGACTTAACGGTATAGAGTTATGAGGGATCCAACCAAACCATCGAACTCCTCCCTCATCCAATCACTCCAATCCAAATTCTTCGGAAAATCCTAGATGCTCCTTACTTGTCAGCAAATGAATTGATCCACGATGACCTTAATATCCCATCTGTTGAGCTTATTTGCGCAGAACCAGATACCTTTCCTCTTCATAATAAACTCACTGCTCATCCAAAATCCACTTGATTGCCACAACTTGCTTCCCATTCCAGTTCCTGGGAATCCTCCGAGGGCGTCTGCAAAAGAAGATGGCCTCGTGATCTCTCTTTTGTAATATTCATTAGAGTACTACCAATGCCCAGGTAGTTCCTCTACAAGTTTTATTCAAGTCATTAAATCTCATATATACCGCATATTTACTAGATGTGTTTTCTAATGCAGTTGTAAACTTCTATTAATAAAAGAATGAAAAAAAAAATTCTTTATGTTTGGTATTTTTCTAGGGGTCCACGCGTTTTTTCGAGACATAATCGAAATAAACCTAAACTTGGGGCCGGCTTACTTTCCCTTTCCGTCCCCCCACCATATACTGGGGATTCCCTCTACCCACGGGACGCGGAGCTCCGTTTAGTATATTTACCTTCTAACTACTCTTAACGAAGTTGTGAAGGTAAAAAATAATCGCATAATTCATGCACTCTACACCCCTCATTTACAGCACTGAGCACGCTAAATATGTATGTTTTGGCAACATCTAGACGATTTTTGTCATTTTCAGTGGTCTTGGGTGTACTACGGATTTTAATAAAAATTTCATCATAATGGGCTAATAATAAATTTAACAGCGTTTAGGCCTGGAAAAAATTTGAAAGTTCAGATCGGAGAAATAGTTATGGAGTTATAGTGAAAAATTGGCCAAAAAACTTGGATTTCCAGTGAGCTGGTTTGAGGGTCCGACATCGATATTTTATGCGGACTTTAATATCAAAATTTAGATATCAGCGTCATTCATCCTCTCATCTTATGGCGCTTTGGGTCCTTTAGAACCCTGGCCGGTCCTCTCAGACTATTCTCTGCCGCACTCAAACCCTTCTCCATCCTGCTCACACCCAGAGTCCGAAGATCGTCTTTTACATCTTCCAGCCAACGAAGTCGAAGGCATTCCTCTCCTTCTCATTCACACCGGGGCCCCTCCACTTTAATATACAAGTTCTTATAGTAAATTTGGTCAACCAGCTTTTAGATGGCAAAAATTATATTTTGGATCGAACTATTACTTTCGGAGTGTATAGCCAAAAGAGTACCGAAAAGCTGTGTTTTTTCGCGGGTGGGGGGGTGCAAAGGCGTGACCCCAGTGATGTGTCCTGAAATGAGGGGGTGTAAAGAGTGCATGAGAAGAATTATGCGATATATTTTTTGACTTCACAGCTTCGTTAGGAGTATTTAGAAGGTAAAAATACTAAAAAGTCCCGGTCCCTGGGGTTACGGTAATTCCTAGTTGATGGGTAGGGGAAGGGGAGAAGGTCCCATGTTTAGGTTTTTCTATTATATCTCGTAAACCGCGGACTCAAGAAAAATAACCTACAGATAGAAATTAAAGCTAATTAAATTTTCTATAAAATTACATTAATACATATTTGTCCAACTCTCATCGGTATTCGAGATATAAGTAAATTATTAAAAAATCGATAATTATAGAGTAAAAAATATTTTTACCTCTCTTTTTGTCAAACATTTGATTCAAGTGCTAGAGACGTATATATGAAATTAAAGTAAATTTAATGCTCTACAACATTGTGCCTGACAATATTTCTGTGAAACGATCTTGGAAGGCATTAGAAGCAAATGTTTGTCCGAACCGGTGCCCACTTCTCCTTCTCCACGCTATATCTTGAAAACGGTTAATCCTAAAAAAAGAAATGAATAGAACCAAAATTATAGAGAATATTATTATCTACAAGTTTTGTAACCTTCTTGATTGACGGCCGATGGATAGAAATCGAGATTTTTGAAAAAAAATCTGATTTTTGTGACCTTTGACCTTGAATATCTAATAATGCTAACATGCTGAGATCGGTGACTTTTTACCACTTATTTAGAAGGCCAAAACGAAGGTATATGCAAAAATTCAGCTTCATTGCTTCCTTTCTGAGATTTGCTGTAAAAAAAAACTCCAGCCAAGTGCTAAAGCATAAAAATCTAAATTTTAAGACTAATGTTATAAGTTTTAAAAATAATCAGTGAATGTGAAAATTTACGGTCAGATATAAGATATTTATAGAAATACTATAAAATCAGGTAATAGGACTGAGCTGATTTTGGAATTCCATGCCTCATATACTCTCATGTCAGGTTTAATTATTTTGTTTATTAATTTTTTTTCCACTATATTATGTAAATTATCTGATATAAAAATAAAATTTTCCAGAAAAAGAATTAAAAGACTAAAATAGATTATTCTTTGAATTGCTCAAGATCAATTTTATACAAATAAAATTCGCAATTTGATCATTATGTTTGCTTACAAAAGTATGTTCATTTTATGATGGAATTTTTTTTTTTTTTTTTTCAAGTTTTGATATTGTTTTGTTTAAAATATGAAGCCATGTATTTTTAAATTGTAGCTACAATTTTTATGAATTTCCAAAATTAATTATTAAATATTGAACATCTGTGTTTCTAGAAACATTTGGAATCAAATCTTACTGAAAATGAAAAAGAGAAAACGAGATTGGAAATAGACTCTATTCTTGCCCAGCAATGCCTCTTCTGTGGAGATCTAATGATTGAGTAAGTTTGACTAATTATAATTATTAAAAATTTAGTTGAGTGAGGTAGGTATGAAGTATATATAGAAGGATCAATACTATTTATTTATGTTATGGTTCTACAACTCGGTGACGAGTCCTGGCCTCTTCTACCAGCTTTTCTCCGGTTTTCTCTGTTCTGTGCATCCACGATCCAGTTCCTCACTCCCAGGATATATTTCGCGTCTGTGGCTACACCATCCGACCACCTTAGCTTCGGTCTTCCCCTTCTTCTCGTGCCACACAGAGGTTCCACTAACAACCTTTTAGGAATGACCTCATCCTCCATTCTAGCTACATGGCCTGCCTTCTAAACTTCAATGACTGAACTACATCTGCTTTGTTGTATTTTGAGTAGAAGTCATTATTTGTTCTCCTTTGCCAGTTTTCTATCAACGAAAACTCCACCCAAGATTCTTCGAAGGATTCTTCTCTCAATGATAAGGAGGTCATGCTCTCAGAGTTTCTCAGGTCAACCAACTTCTCATTGTACCGATTACTCTGCAACTACCATATCTTAAGTCCTGAAACGTACCTAACATACAAAGTACACATAAAAAAGTTGAGGTGTGTCAGTCAGTTAAGAGTCGCTAACCAAGAACAAATTAAATTACATACTAAAAACAAAACTTTTTTATTCAAATCACAGGAAACTAGCATATCATGCGGTCAATATATCTCCAATAGCTTATACCACATCCTTCTCTATTGCCCAACGTTCAAGGAATATAGACAACAGTTTCTTCAGCCATACATCACAATGTCCCTCTGATAATCACAATATTGAGGCTATATTAAATATTGGCGGTGTAGAAAAATTAAATAAAGTATATTTTCTTCATGATAAATGTATATAGGGTGCTAATGTCTTTATGTGGTCAATGACGATGTCAATGAATGTCAATGAATGTGGATGGACGAAGGTGTGCGTTTGTGTGTAGATGATAAGTGCATACTTAAATATCTATTATGTAAAACTATATCTATTATAAAGATAAAGGATTTAGGTCATATATTTTTGTTATAATAAGGATTTGTTTAAGAGCACTAGACTTGTGCGATCTATTGTATATTATTAATAATATTATTATTTGTACAAGACTCTGTCTTTAACAAATAAAGAGCATTCATTCATTCATTCATATATGTAGATAAGACATGATGCAATACCAGGACTTGTCTTTTTTAGTCAATTAATGATTTCATTTGTACATCAGACGTATCCATATATTAATGGACATGAAAGGTAATTCATTAATTATATATGTTGTGTACTGAAATGAATATTATTTCAAATTATCAATACTTAATTGGTATTTGTCGTACATGTATGTTTTCGCATGTTTTAGGGCTTGAAAATGTGGCAATATCCATGAAACGTTGCCCATTTTAGAAAATCATTGTTAATATAATATGGTTTTTGAATAAATAATGTTGGAAGATTAAATTGCTTTTATAAAACACCTTATTATCAAAGATATATAAATCCGGCCTATACGCGTCGAAAAGCCAAAACCAAATACAGATATGGTATACGGTTGAAAAGGGCTTCTTAGAGCCCTCATCGAATGGTAATAATAAAACTCCATATGACCGTGTTAAGGAGTGCCGGGAACGTACATTTTGAAATATTTTGCCGCGTATCGAGAATTGCAATTAGTATAACTTTAGTATCAGCTGTCGTCAAAATCTACTATTAGTTTAAAGTAGTGACAGTGAATATTACAAGGTGCTAGAATAAAAAAATATTATCAAAAATTTTGTGATAGTGTTCCTGCTCAGCAATTGTTTTTTTTACTTATTACCGCATTTAATGCTAAATGCTTGGTCGCGCACTTAGAAGATATCTCGACTGATACAATCATCAACCTATCTGATTTTTGGCAATCATCGAAACTTGGATGGAAAATTCCATACCAGTGAATATCCTTAGCTTTGAACAGAGATTATATTGTAATACCGATAAGAACAGAAAAATTGCAACTACATCATCGGTAGCGGCATCATCATCATCAAATCGCAATATATCGCGACTTCAATAGCTTTACTGATTGTAATAGACTTGACATTGACTTTTAGGAAATTTATTTGAAGAAGACCTGGTGATGTCTGTGGCCAGTGGCACCTTCAAATTCTTACTCGGATGTGTGTATATCCACCCGGGCACAGCGTTATTAGAAATTAAACTCTTTGTGTTACGATCGTTGTTTAAATATTCCACAAACATAGCTAACATTATACCAGATTACGAGCCTGATCTTACTGCACCAGTTATGATAGTAAGAGACTTTAATGTTGATATCTCACAAAAACACTCATTGCCATGAAGCTCAGCGAGTTCAATTTGTTTTATAATTAAACTTCTTCAACAACGTTAGGTAATATCTGTATTGATTTAACATTTACCAGAAGTATCAATGTATCTTGTTTGCCATTTTTGTCATACTTTTCGTATCACAGACCTATAATTAATAAAGCTGTATTATAATACAATAATTATTAGCTTCCTGCTTTTGTCCTAAATACATAAATAAAAATATTTATTCAAAAAATATAACCCGTTACATGAATGTATTCACGTACAACACACGGTCGTGTCCATGACACAATTACGCACCGATTTTTTTTTTTCTGACAAGTATTCTATTATTAACATATCCAAATCAATAAAGAAAGCTAGCCGAAATAGCTACTTCTGTAACACTTATGGCTGTGAAAGTGAAGTACCTTGTTTCCTATAATCTAGTCAATTGTTAATAATGAATATTGTAAATATGAATACTCGTTGACTGCCAAATTATTACAATATTATACCATTATTATGTTAAATAAATTTAATTGATGGTGTTTCATAAAAGAATATTTCATTATAAAATAATTGTTTTAGTAAAAATTTACTTAATTCCCTTAAACATTTTCTTATGGGAACTGTTGATTGATAGCTAATTTTTATGTCGGGAATTTGTACAATTAGTCGGGAATTTGAGTTGGGGAAATTTAATAGACACCTTGTAAATAGCAGTCACCTTAAATAGTCAACTTGAACATTAACACCTGTGTATATATATGTAAATATGTGTATATATATATATATATATATATATATATATATATATATATATATATATATATATAAAATCCTTTAAGCGTTTATATTGTTTTATTCTTCAAACAACTTATTTATAACTTATATGAATAATTTCTATAACTTATTTACAACTTCTAATAACTTTCTGAAGTTACTTTTTCCTGTTAATGGAATAAAACATAATTTTTTTTTTTGTTTCAGGTTGATTGACAAGCCTTTTATTTCAGAGGAGGATTATGACAGAATAAAAAAAGAATGGGAATAGTAGTTCTGTTAGAGAATCTAAGTAGTTTTTCAATCATTTTGTATTTCATAAGGAAGATTTTTGTAATTTCAAGCAATGTAACAGTTTATAAGAATGTCATTATTCCTTAAATATATTTGTATATATATATATAAAGTTCTGTAACTTCAGATGAGAAAAAATAAAAAAAAAAAAAAAGATAAAAGGAAAGGACTTTATTGCTGTATTAATCCTCTATATATACATTTATTAGTGTTTACATCCCTAAATAGGATAATGTACAAGATTAAGTTTGCATATTGCTTCCTCCCCACTATAACTCTCCCCCCCCCCACCTGTTTACGAACACTTCTCATAAACTTATTGGGTGTACACCAAGAAAAGGAATATACTCAACAAACAATTACAAATTCATAAGTACAATGATATGAAAACAAAATAAATTCTTTCCTTTTTACTTTTACACTGTTTTGAATAAAATAACAATCTTGGCAATCCTGTCACTGAGATAATAATATGAGACTACATTACATCAAGCACAAAACAAAAACAAAAAAAAAAAAGAACAATTTTCCATTATATACACAGAGTTACATCTACTTTCCGGAGACTTTGCTCTACAACATAAAAGAGAGAGTACCTGTCTACCGCATTATACGTCAGAAATTTGATTATGTAAAAAAAGTCGTGTAAAAACCATACGGTATTTAATATGAGCAAAACGAGAAATAGAAAAACGAGCAAAACGAGGAATGAACTAAACGAGGAACGAATGAAACGAACAACGATCTAACGAAAAACGAAAATTAGAGCTCCTTTAGCGGGATTTTTAATTGTTCTATGTGAAGGTTTCTACGCTTCCGGCGGCCGTGAATATGTTGAATCGTGACCACGTTTTGTTCTCGGGTTGTTACTACTTTGAAGGGTTCTCTCTTACCGTGCTACTTCCTTACTTCTATTTGACCCCACCTTTCGATATACAACAGTCTTGAACTTGACATCCTCCATACCGTCTCGAACCCTGAGGTTTTCCCGCGCCACTCTTCTGCTTTTTCCTCCGCCATTATCTTTAGCCGTATTCTTTCCCTTCTATCTATAAGTCCTACTCTATTCGCCACCAACTGCTCTGCCAATTCGTCGTCCCCTACCGTGACCCGGCAGTCTCTTCGCATCTCTCGAAGCCCGAAAACAACCTCAAATGGAGAAAATCCTGTCGACATGTGAATGGAGTGGTTATTCGCGGTTATCGCTTTCGGCATCGCTAAACCCGCATTCAAACCCTTAACGACATGAAACACTCGAAGATGATCTCCCAGATTTTCCGAGGGTACTGTGCAACCTTTCGATCCCTCCCCGACTTTTAGGATGCCCCGGGGTATTAATATGCCAGATTACCCCACCTCCTGCATTCCCTTCCTGTGTCTGGAGTTGTCAAACTCCCGCCCACCATCCGAAGCTATCCTCTCCGGTACCCCATACAATTGAAACCAAGCTCTCAATGCTGCGATCATCGCCTCCGCCTTAACCGGGTATGCTAATACCAATTTACTAAAAATATCAATCACGGTGACCCATTTAAAGCCCTTCCAGGTGATCGTGTTTACTTCCAAATCGCTCAACGGCCCCATGGGTGTTATCGTTACCTCCTGCCTGCCCCAATCACTTGCGTGCGAGCACTATTATGTTGTACTGAATTGTTACGACTACGGCACTTAAAGACATCTGGTAGGTCACACGTGGAAATAGGTTATGCATTTCTTTGAACTTCGAGGATAAATCGAATTTTTTTTTAATGAAATGCATCATACTCCATCTGAACCACAAAATAGCGAATGGACGTGGAAGTTAGCATTCTAGCTACTTCGATTTAACAAAACATACGAACGAACTGAATTTGAGGTTGCAAGGAGAAAACCAGCTTCTATCTGAGTTATATCATACCATTCCAACAGAAAATAATACTGTTTCAATTACAATTGCGTAAAAAGTGTTTAACACATTTTAGAACACGTGGAATATTCATCCACACTACTATAACTTTTACTCGATTTTGCAGTCGGAACTTTGAATTCTCAGTCTTTGATGTCATTACGAATAAACTTAAGATTTTTCAAAATCCTTTTGATAACGACATTGAAAAACTAGCCCCAGAACTTCAACTTTGCTAACCGATGAACATCTTAAATCTCTTTTAATAATTAGTACAAGTAAAATTTGGTCCACTATGGTAAACTATTGTCGCGGGCGGGATTGATGACACTAGCAGGCCGTAGTTTGAAGATCCCTGGTCTGAAGTGTTCGACCGCCCGCACTACTCCCAACCGCTCCCTTTCCAGTGCGCTTCTGTCTTCATTAGACGTCTACTCGCGTACGCTACGGGCTGCTCCCCGTTATCGCCTTTCTGAGATAACACTGCCCCCAATGCATACTCACTTGCATCAATCGTAACGGCGAATGACTTCGTGAAATTGGGAAATTTTAGAACCGGTTCTTACTGAAGTCTCCTCATGCACTTCCGGATGTTACTCTCGATCTCAGGAGTAATAACGATTTTTCGGCCCTTTTTAAGCAGATCATTCAGGTGTTTCGCCATCTCCGGGACAAACCTCCGGTAATAATTTAGTGTTCCTAAAAGCCTACGAATTCCTTTCACATCCGTTGGGATGAACATCTTCCTTATTGCCGCTACCTTCTTCACATCTGTCCTCACTCCCTCTCTCGAAATCGTATGCCCCAGAAAATCGGTTTGATCCTGTCCCAATATCGACTTCTGGTCTTCCGATAATTTCAGCCCAAACTGTCTCAGTCTGTCAAAAACCCGTCTTAAGTCCTTTACTGTCTTGTCTCGTCCTTGCTAAATATCAGCAAGTTATCCATATATACTTGACAAGTCCCTTCGTTCAGTACCTGTAAAAATTCGTCCATGAGTTTCTGAAAAGTGATTTTTTTCAAGCCAAACGGCATCTTTGTAAATTCGTAGTGGCCCCTTTCGAAAGTGAAAGCTGTCTTGTACTGATCTTTGGGGTGCATCCTTATCTGATGGTACCCCGCCTTTCAATCCAGCGTGCTAAATACGGTCGACCCTCCTATTCTGTCCAATATGTCCTCAAACCGTGGAATGGGGTACTTTTTATCTACCGTATTTTTATTAAGTTTTCGAAAATCTACGACCGCCCAATATTTCTCCACTTTCCTTTTTGACTGGGCACAAAGGACTATTGCATGGTGACGTACTTTTGAGACGATCCCCTGATTTTTCAGATTGTCGATTTCCTCCCGAATGTGCCGTCGTAACGCCTAGGAGTATCTCCGCTCCTTCACGTAGGTTACGTTTCTGTTTCAACAGAAATTCGTGTACCGTTTCCCCGGTTGCACTCAGCGCATCCCCTTCTTTGTAAAACAGATCCGAAAATTCTCCCTTCAACGTTAGTCCCCAATCTACCTTCCGGGTTACAACTCTTATCATCAACAGATCTGGCTTTTTCAACTCCTCACACCGATACTCCCCCCCCTCCCATCACGATCGACCATCTCTTACCCCTACTATTTATTTCCGCCCCGATCTTTGTTAACAGGTCGCACCCTATTATCCCCCCCGTATTCACGCGGCATGTTTTCCTGTATGTGCACTCTTAAACGTCCTCTCCAATCCCCCATCTATCCTACGAGATATCCGCTTCACCCTCCACACGGACCGCTCAGAGTGACCAACTTACACCCACACGTTTGAACCCGCGGTGCCCTCTCTCCTTTGCACTATGCTTTTATTGTTTCCTGACACATTATTATGTTTGAACTTCCTGTATCTACCAGGCATCTCACTACGCTCCCCACTTTTATTATGAGCAACCCACCACATCCACTACCGACACTATGGACAACTATGTGGTCGCCCCTCTCCTTGCACTCTCCTCATTCTTCATCCCTGTCTCTCCTATCGGCCACCGCTCGTCGCACTCCGCTCCTCCGACCACTGTTGCCTGCCACCAGTCTTCCATTTCCTGGTTTGGTTTCTCTCCTCTGTTTCTGGCGTTTCACACGCTCCTTCTCTGACAGGTTTCTGCTCCGCCTCCACACTTTCTGAAAGTGTTTCTGCTCATATACGGGTTTTGCCTGGCAATGTGCCCTTCTCTACCACATTCGAAGCACCTGGTGCGGGGGCATTGTGCTACCAGATGGCCAGCCTTTCCACACTCGTGGCACTTTCTTTCCTCTTTCAACCAATTTTTCTTTTCTGGTCCTTGTCTTTCTTCCCGCATTGCTAGCCGCTCTCGTCCTCTGAATTCCATGTCTCGTCCTCTCCACGGGTCCCCTCGAGATTGCCTGTTCCTTTTGCCATCCATGCGACGATAGGTCACCTTACTCCATCCCCCTTCTGCTCCCTCTTCCTTCCTCACCTCTTCTTCCCTGGCGCAGTCAATGAAGTTCTTGTCTCTGGGGAGTCCTTCTCTCTTGCCAGACTCCTTTACTAATTGGACCTTGAGGATCGTTGATAAGAACACTATCCTCGCCTCCACTTCCGCCGCTTCCGTGGTTTCTCTCACCTTGTTGGTTATCATTTTAAAGTGCCCCAACAATTTCCCTGCGTCCAATTTACTGCTGCGGCCTCCACATTTCTCAGAACATACGGAAGATATCTTCTTCCGGTGTCCATCGCCCACCTCCGAACGCCTTATTGATTCTATCTTTGACTACTAATATACTTCCCCCCCACCCCTTCAGCAATATTACAAGTACGGAACTCTGGTTATATGCTGATAGCTAGAAACCTAATTATGCTTTCGGAGTTTTTTCTTTTTTTTATTTTACTCCTAATACTCCAGAACAATTTCTCCGATTCAAAATCTATTTCTTCCATCTGAAAGCTGTTTAAATTTTCTATGAGATCCTATTTATGAAATTTTGATTGAATTCCGGGAAATACCAATGGCAGCCCATTGAACATGTCAAAATCGTCACATTTTTCCAAAACATACACATTTACCGTTTTGGCGTGGGCACTTCACGGAATTTAATCAGAATTAAGTATATTAGTTTTAATAGCTAATTTAATCAGCTTTTATATGAAAATAATAAATTTCGAATCAAACAAATAGTTTTGAAGTTATAGCGATAAATGTTTGGGAAAAAAAAAAGTGAATCCCGAAATAGAACGTTGTACTCAGCGTGCTGTCATGGGTATTTCCCGAGATTCAATGAAAATAATATAAACGGTCTTATAGTAAATTTAACCACTTTTCAGATGAAAAAAATAATTTTTAATATGAGAAATAGTTCTGAAGTTATTGTGATAAATGTGCCAAAAAATGAGAGTTTTTCACAATAGTACGGGTTTCTCAATATTCTGCCGTAGGTGTTTTACGGGACTAGATCAAAATTAAATATTTGAGTTATTAAAGTAAATTTAACCAGCTTTCATATGAAAAAAGAGAAATTTGAACCGGACAAATAGTTTCGGACTTATAGCCAAATGAGTACCGACAAACGTGTTATTCCGGAGAACTGCGACTTACCTCAAGTAAAAAATCGGTAACGGTCGGGTTAAGAGGAGGCAGCTCCTACGCGCGCCGAGAATACCTTTTATCGATTCTTACCTTCTTCCGATTTATTTCGGTGTTTTAGTCGCTACTTTTCGAGGGGAAAGGTTATACTCATTTATCTACGGATAAACCTTTAACTCGCTGTTCAAAGTAATATTAACTTCTGTTTACCTTATGATATTAAAATGTGAAATAAGAAAATAATGAAGTGGAAATAAGAAAATGTCAAAATCTAAGACACTAAATCAATTTTGAATTACTTTTATATTAATAAAATTAATATAATGCTAAACCACCAGTAATGTTAATTATTGATAAACTTTGTGATGTGAGGGAAGTGTAAATAACAAATTATAAATATTTAAAAGACAGAATCCTTAAGTATTTATTTCACATAACTCCTATTTATTAACATTTGTAGCTACATGTTTCGGAGAAAATGCTCCATCATCAGGTTTATAAAAATGTTTAAAAATACATTAATCTATAACATTACACCAATAGTTTTACAATTATATAATATGTCATTTACCTCTTAATCAGTGATTATTTTCACATTGTCCATTCTCCATGTTATAAGGGATTATATAATATAAGACAGAATCCTTGTTAAAAGTTATGATGTTAATTTCTGCTATGTTTTCTCAAGGGAAGTCGAAATAAGAAAATATGAAACCTATGATATACTTTCTCATATTTATTTTTAGATCGATATGTTTTTTATTGACATAATTATACAACTTAAATTAAATTGATACAACAAATAAAAATATATAAAACACCAAATCCATGTACAAATTAATGATCTTAAATTTTGTAACACTTTTACACATTAGATAAGAGAAAATAAGAAAACATGAATTGATAAAACACTTAATCCTTTATGAAACTCATTTTGTTAACTTCTGTTTTATTTATTTACATTATACAATCTGTTACACTTTAGGACAATAAGTATCATGGATGACAAAGAATCCATTCACAAAATATGCATACTGAAATTTTATCACTTCAATTGATACAACAAATAAAAATATATAAAACACCAAATCCATGTACAAATTAATGTTCTTAAGTTTTGTAACACTTTTACACATTAGATAATAGGGAATAAGAAAACATGAATTGATAAAACACTTAATCCTTTATGAAATTCATTTTGTTAACTTCTGTTTCACTTATTTTAATTTAAGTAGACTAAATATCAATATAACACACTAAACAACACAATCCAAGTTGAAACTGTAGAAGTGATTGTTTACATGTGAGGTTATAGGAAAGAGCTATCGATAAATATAAACTCGAAGTGAAGCGTAAGCATCGAACTGGTCGATGTAGCGCGGGTCAAGCCAGTTTGCTGCCTCCTCTTAACCCGACCGTTACCAAAAAATCTTCTATTTTTCCATCTTCCATAGCTCTAAAATTATGATATGGGAAAGAGAGGAATAAAATGACATTTTTTTGCAAATTTGCTTCGCTTTTTTATGCATGTATGTGCTAAAAGTAACGTTTTTCGAGTTCCGAGATCAGACAGCCAGCAACATACGACTATACGACTTTCACTCCCTCTCTCCCCTAACCCCAAAGATATTTTGAGCTAAGGGTGTTGAACATTATCCAACAGTCAGATCTTTTGATTTTTTGAGTTGAATCTTCGATGCTAAATTTTGTACTATATAAGTGATAAAAGTAAACTATAGACTACTATAGCACAAAAAATGCACTTTGGAAGTAATAACCTAAAAATAAACGTTATTTTATTGTTGCTGCATTTCAACTGAATGACTAATCTTGATCATGAACAACAGTATACGCGTTTGTGAACCTCAGCACGGCCCTGCTAGGATCGGCGCACCGGTGTCCATTACTCTTTCAACGCTCTCTATGAAGCCATCGTTTTAATGTTATACGTTATGAGACACTTCATTTTAAAGCTAATTATATTATCTATAAGTTTTGTTTAAAACTTTTCTTCCTAAAACGTAATGATAAAAATCTATAATTTGTTGAAGTTACTTTTTGTTTTTTTTTGGAGTGGCAGTTTTCCGTATATGATTAAGTATTACGACGAAACTAAGCTATCTACATAAAAATTGTATATAACATTGTTTTTTTTAAAATATTATTAGGAGTAACATAAAAAAAAAAGAAAACTCCGATAGCATAATTAGATTTCGAGCTATCGGCATATAACCAGATTTCCGTACTTGTAATGTTGCTGAAGGGTTGGGGGGAAAAGCAAGAGGGGACTTTGTGTTTTATGTACTAACACCCTGCAAAAATTCAGCTTTCCCCTAATTAGTTGCGACAAAGGCTAATTTCTGGCTTTCATTGACTGGGCTATACGTACGTAAACAAATACTTACGCTACGGTACTTTCTGTGAACTCATGATGGATGCAAATGTGTGCCCTTACAAGTTTGAGTTGTTTCGTGACGAGGAGCTATTAGTCTGCTATCGAGAGGAAGTTGTGGGAGTTAAAGACTTATGTTCTCTGGTGATGACATGGAAAAGCCAGTTCGACGTACATATTCCTTATGAGCAACCCACCAATCTTGCTTCACCAGTAGCTTCGTCCCCAACTACGCTTTCTTCAGCTTTCCGATCACAAGATAAATGTTCTGAACCTGGTCCTTCTCAAATCGGCTTTTCTCAACAAAGCCCAAGATGTATTTCTCGAGTCTTTATTTAAGTAATAATAATCATTAACGTTTACTAATTTAAGTTGTCCTTAATCCTAATTATATTGGGTACTTTCAGGTAGTATTACAATAAGATAAATAGGTAATTGTGATTAAATTACTTTTCTATTAATAAAACTTTTAAACATTTCTGAGCATTCTCTCAGTATTTCCCAAAATGCCGATGTTGCATTTCCCTGTTTTTTGTAATTAATAAGTTCTTTCTAATGAGCATATTGAAATCGCTCAAGGTTTAATAGTTCGGGAAGCATAAACAATGATTTGTCAAAAATTAGAAATTTCTTGAAAAAACATAAAAATTAAAAATATCTATAAGACGGATGAGAATTGTGCAATAGTTTATATAAATTTTTTTTGTTGCAAATGATGCCTAGAATCGCTTCTCGAAGTTACTGCAGTCTTATGCTGAACACCCTGTATATACATTTATCAGTGTTTATATCTCTAAATAGGATTATGTACAAGTTATTATAATAAAAGGCATAACTCCTCATTTGCTTTATTCATTTACTACATGTTTCGGAGCTTGTCATGTTGCTCCATCTTCAGGTTCTTACACTGTGATATTCTCACTGGTCATCCTATCTATACACTCTCTATCTATAACATGACAAGCTCCGAAACATGTAGTAAATGAATAAAGCAAATGAGGAGTTATGCCTTTTATTATAATAACTAGATGTTAATCTCCTTGAATGAAACATTATGTACAAGATTAAGGTGTATATTGGTTTCCTTCTCACAGTAACTTGTGTGCGTGTTGTGTATGATAGTATTTTGTTGGTCCTTTTTTACTGCCTTTTTAAATCATTCTGAACTATAAAAAAATATATATATAGTTCCTCTATTTTTCACTAGATCTGTTGTTTCTTGATGTTTTTAAATTAGTATTGATGGGCTATTTGTTGACTGAGAAGTTAATGAAAATATTGATTGATGGGGTATGTAGTCATAGATACACAACAATTAAAAATAAATTTTGCTTTTAGTCCAGTCAATAAACATATTGTAGAGTGCATGGAATATGCGATAATTTTTGACTTCATAGCTTCGTTAGAAATAGTTGGAAGGCAAACATACTAAAAGTCCTCGCCACTGGGGGGTGAGCTAACGGTGGGGGGGGGGGGAGTCCCATTTTTTTGTTTTTTCGATAATATCTCGAAAACTGTTGACTCTAGAAAAAATATGTATAATAAACATAAAAGCTAATTAAATTTACTATAAAATTTATCATATATAAATATGTCGTAATTCTAACCATTTACAAGATATACGTTATTGAAAATAGGTGATTTTTGGGTAAAAACTAATGTCACCTCACTTTTTGTCAAACTTTTGCTTCTATTACGTTCCACAACCATTTCTCAGAAAAAAAAAACGTCAGAATCAAAATTGTAGAGCATTAAATGTACTTTATTTTCATATATACGTTTCTGGTATTTGCTTCAAGTGTTTAACAAAAAGTAAGGTAAATATTTTTTTTATTTCTAAAATTGTTGATATTTAATAACGTATATCTCGAAAACCGTTGGAATTTCTACGTATACGTATATAATTAATTTTATAGGAAATTTAATGAGCTTTAATTTTGATCTGCTACATATTTGTCTAGAGTCCACCATTTTCGAGATATAATCGAAAAACAAAATTGGGACCTTCTCCCCACCTTTAGCTCACCCCCCAGGGGCGGGGACTTTTAATATGTTTAACTTTTAACCGCTTCTAACAAAGCTGTGAAGTAAAAAATTATCGCATATTTCATGCACTCTACAGCCCTCATTTCGGCACTCTTTATCTAGGGCCGCACTTCTCTGAAAAAATACGTTTATTGATACTCATTCCAAAACCAATTATTCAATCCAAAATTTCTATTTTATATCTGAAAGCTCCTTAAATTTACTATAAGAACCTATATATGAAATTTTGGTTATATCACGTTATACATTCAAACCAGCACACTGAATCTGTGAACATCTTCATACTTTGCTAAAACATACATATTTAGCGTTCAGGTTTGGGTGTATTACTTGACATAATCAAAATTTCATATATAAGGCCCGATAGTAAATTTTACCAGATTTTAGTTTAAAAAAATCAGATCTCACAAATAGTTTCGGCGTTATGGTGAAAACTATACCAAAAAAAACTTGAGACTTAAAATAGTAAGCGGTTTTTAACGTGCTGGTCCATACCAATACCGTATCGAATACCCATGTATTCGATGGGACTTGATCAAAATTTCATATATAGGTTCTTATAGTAAATTGAAGGAGCTTTCAGATAAAAAAAATAGATATTTTGGATCGAACAATTAGTTTCGGAATGAGTATCAGTAAAGGTGTTTTTTCTGAGATGTGCGACCCCAGATAAAGAGTGCCAAATGAGAGGTGTAGAGTGCATGGAATATGTGATAGTTTTTGACTTCACAGCTTGTTAGGAGTAGTAGTAAACATTTTAAAAGAAGGTAAACAGGTTTTAAAAGTCCCCGCCCCTGGGGGGTGCTCACCCCTCAGCGGCGGGGACTTTTAGTATGTTTTACCTTCCAACTATTCCTAACGAAGCTATGAAGTCAAAAATTATCACAAACTCCATGCACTCTACAACCCTCATTTCAGCACTCATTGACCGAACTATTTATAATGCCGACGCACATAAGGGTATTTTACGAATCCAGGCGGCCAAAATTATTTGATGCCAGTTTGCTATCAAAAATATATCTACTAATCATATTAAGTCAAGAAAATCATATTTTCAGGCTTTTTATAAAAAAAAAAAATGTTTATTCAATATACTTAAAAATTCCTTCCTGGAAAATTTTCGTTTAAAATTCTGACTGTATAGCTTGAAATCGCTACCACATTTGTTGAGGAAGCTAGTATGAGAGACGCAACATGCTTTTGAACATAAAATTCCTGGCGTGCAATATAGGTAAACTGAAAGAAAGAGCATCGGCATCAACGTAATTTTTATTTTATTTTTTATAAAATTATTGAACTCCACAGACGTAGAAACCTCATGGTTGATGTTAATATGACGGCATTGCACACATTTGCATCAATCAGAGTATGTGACACGATATGTTTCACAGTATAACAATTGTTTTCCAGTGTGAATAAGGTGCTTTTTAATAAATTTAATTAATTAAAGTAAGTATTTCAAATTTTTTTAGCTACCAATCGTCTTCTTTAAAGGATTTTTTTTTTTTTTTCATTTGATCAGCTTTCTTACATCTCTGATTAAATTTAGATTTTAAACAGGAAAGTGGTACTTCTTGCCCTTTAACTGGTTCACTAAAAATAGTTCCCAATGGTTAAAATATGTCTTAATTGTATCTAATTTTAGTTCGAAATTGGGAGGTTTCGCTCCTTTAAATTATCGTTCATTGATTTCCGGGCCACTCGTCTTACTCCTGAACCAACGGACACTTATAAAAAAAATTGAAGATCCCGTACAACAAAAACACTAAAATATGCTAAAATGTGGTTGAAAAAAACGAAAAATATATATTTTTTTTCTAACAGCCGAAATGGCACTGATACATTAATTGATAACATAGTAAACACTTCAAAAGCATGTGTCCTCACCTGCAGCTTCAAGATCAATAACCCATTTTAACTGAAGTGATTACACTTTGAAAGCAGAGAGAGATCCGTTGACCTGACAGAATCCGTTGGCCAGTTACGATTTGTCCTACAACTTAGGTATTGCAGGGTAGGAAGGAACAAGGGTCCCACAATGTCCTCTGTTTATCTACCTTTACAAATAGCTTGGTTTTATTAACCTTCTGAGGATTTTATAAAATCGACTTTTGGCCGCCTAGATTAGCCAAATACCCCTATGTGCGACGTTTCGACTTACATTGTAAGACTTCATCAGGGCTAGAAGAAAAAAAGACAAAAGGATATGACAAAAAAATGCAGTAAGTATTATTAAAAAAATTAAGAAAAGAATAATAGTGTGAAAATAACGATAGTTCAAATATGCTTCATGAAGACAACACATAAAAACAATTGAATTAAAAATATAATTGAAATAAAATAAATTAAATATTTTGTTATTATAAAGATAAAAATGATTTTATGATAAAAGACAAGTGGATAAGTTAATGAGGTATTAAAAAAATAAAGAATAAGAGTAGGAAGTTGAATACATAGTTGATAAATAAATACATAAAATATAACAATTAGATAGTTCATAGCAATAAAGGAATGGTGAAAGTTGAGGTATAAATAGTATAATAAATATAAGCGTACATAGTCAGTGAAAAGGAAAAGAATAAGGGGGCAGATGTAAGAAAAATGAAAGTTAGCATAAACTATACACAATTGAATTTTTTTTTAAATTATTTTATTAATAGAAATTTACAACTGTATTAGAAAACACATCTAGTAAATATGTGGTATATATGGGATATAATGACATAAATAAAACTTGTAGAGGAACTACCCATTGGTAGTACTCTAATGAAATAATTACAAAAGAAGATCACGAGGGCTTCAGACGCCTCGGAGGATTCCCAGGAATGGAATGGGAAGCAAGTTGTGCAACAAGTGGATTTGGATGAGCAGTGAGTTTATTATGAAAGGGAAGGTATCTGGTTCGTGCCAAATAAGCAACATATGGGATATTAAGGTCATCGTGGATCAATTCATTTTTGACAAAGTAACGAGCATCTAGGATTTTTCAAAGAATTTGGATTGGAGTGATTGGATGCGGTAAGAATTCGATGGTTTCATTGATCCCCATATCTCTATACCGTAAGTCCAAATAGGTCTGATCAACATCATATAGATGATTTTTTTTTTGTAGTGAATCGGGAAATTTGAACGTTTGTCAAGTAGGTGTTGTAGTAGCCGAAATCGACGTGCAGCTTCTTGTCTTTTCAATCTTGTATGAGGGTTCCAGGTAAGCCTCTTTTCCAGATAAAATTCAAGATATCTTATCTGTTATACATCATTTAATGGTACTCCATTAAAGGATACAGGTGGACAGGATGAGGTAGGTTTACGACGTAGAGTAAAGGTTATTTGCTGGGATTTATCTTAAGTCTCCATTTATGACACCATTCTTCAGGGAAATGATATGTGACTGGGATGCAGCAAATGAATCATCATTGACTGATAACACGCTTGTGTCATCAGCATAGGTTGTGAGGTGAGGATAGTATTAGGATGAGTTGGGATATCAGCTGTATATACGGTATAAAGGATGGGACCGAGGATACTACCTTTAGGAATACCAGCAGTCTGAGGAAAGGTGGGTGAGTATGTAGAATAATGGTTAATTTTAAATACTCTATCAGAAAGATAGTATCGGAGGATGAGGAATATGTAGAAGGAAGGAATTGGCGAAGTTTATAAAGCATACCTGGGTGCCATTCTCGGTCAAAAGCCTGTTCAACGTCAAGAAAGACACCCGTGCAGTACATCTTGCGCTCCAATGCAGATGAGATAACGCCCACCACACAATGGCATTGTTGGATATTGGATTGAGAATGGCGATATCCAAACTGGTGATTGGAATCAAGGATGGGATAAAGGCGTTTCAAAAGGAGCTTTTCAAGGATTTTGCACATGATAGGTCGGTACGAGGAAGGATTTTCTGGCGGGTTTTAGGTTTTGGGATCATTTTTATTATTGATGATTTCCAGGAATCGGGAAAATATGTTGTCCGGAGGACAGCATTATAAACGTAAGTTAGGAATAATACTGCTTTCCTTGGAAGGTATTTGAGGATTCTTGAAGTGATAAGGTCGTGTCCAGGAGCTTTGTTGGAGGGCAATTTACGAATTATGGCTATTATTTCTGAAGGGTGAGAGGTTTTAGGAGGGATGGTCAGTTCTGCTTCAATAAATTCTACATGGTTAGGATTTAGGACATCAGGATGAGTTTTAAAATATTGTGTAATTGTTCATCAAATACAGGCGATTTCTCTAAATCAGATTTGGTCCAGGTTTGAGCTTGAGTAAGGAGAGGATGATTGAAGGTTTTGAATTTTAACAGCCTTTTGGTTGTGTTCCGTAATGATTTTATCGGAAACAGTTAGTTGTTCAGTTTGTTTTTGTAAATTTTCAAATTTTAGTTTTTTAAATTTTGATTTAAGTCTGTTAGTCAATTTATTATAATAGGTTTTGTCTGTTGGATATCGAGTTCTATGCCATTAGACCTTAGCGCGACGTTAGTCTGCTAATAAAACGAGAATATTCTGTGGTAAGATACTTTCTGAAATTTTAATTCTATTTTGTGAAGTGTTTTCTATTATGCAGGTTTGTATTGAATTTGTAAGATGTTCTATTGCCGCATCTATTTGTTTACATGTTTTTAGTGGTGTTTTTAAGTCAATTGGGTTTTCTAAAGCCGAACGGAATTTGTCCCAGTCTACTCGTCCAGTTATTAAGCATAGAGGAGAAGGTTTGATAATAGCAGTAGAATGTAATATAAGCAAAACTGGGCTTCGATCTGAGGAAAGGTCATCTAAGTAATCTATTGTAGTTTGGAAAGTAGGAATTTGAGAGGTGACAAATATGTCGAGAATATCTGGACGTTTTCTTAGGGACGTAGGCCAGTAGGTAGGATTGTTAGGTGGAAGGATAGGGTAATTGTTTAAGTATGATACACAGGAAAGTACACGACCTCGGGAATAGGATGGTCTACAGCCCCATCGCTGGTGTTTAGCGTTGTAATCCCCACCTGCAATGAAGCGCCGCCCAAAGGATGGGAATAAGGATTGGAGAATATTTTGGAAAAGGCTATTTCCTAGAGGAATCATATACAGCTGAAATAGTAAGGTTAAATGGAAGGGTGGATAGGATTAGTGCGGTAGAATGAATGGTGTCAGTTGGAGGAACAATGGACATGATTTCTGACTGGGCTTTTGTGAGAAGGGTAAGTAAGGGTCTGATGTTGACTAGTTGATAGGGAAGGATTGATTATTTTTGTAGGTCGGGATGGAAAGTATGTATGAGGCGCCTGATTTTGTGACCGTCGATTTCTTCGTTCGACCGTCTTGAATTCATTAGTTGGTTGAAGAGTCTGAGATGACCTTGCTGGTTGATGGCTGAGGTTCAGCGAGTTCAACGGCTGAATGGCTGGGTTGTTGATATTGAGGCTGTTGTGCTTTTGATGTTGAAGGAAGTGAAGGGAACTCTTTGTGAGAGCTATTGATGACTGGGATGCTTTGATTCTGGGAGGATGATCGATGTTTTGATGATTGATGATGAGAGGATGAAATTGATAAGTTGAACTGTGAATCCATAAATTTTAATTGGTAGGTCATTAGGCCATATTTTTCACACACAGTATCCGGAAAATAATGAGAAACAAGTCGGGAGACTAGTAGTCATGGAGTTTACTATGGAATAGCAGGTATTTGGTTTGGGCCAAATCAGCAACATATGGGACATTGGGATCTCTATAAATCAGTTTATTTGTGACAAAGAAAATTTAAATGAAAAAAAAAAATTGGATTCTGTGGATGCATGGTCTCAATTTATGGCAGAGCTGAATTCCTTATGCGATCGAAGACAAACTAACTCAATTTCTCCCTGACTGTGAAAAAAAAAAATAGATCATGGATATCTCTATATATTATCTACTGCTTTTCCTAATTTAAATTTTAGAATTAAAAAATTATAGTTTAAAAAACTAAAAAAAAAACACACTTTATCACATGGAGGGATCATTGAGATTTTATTATTATTATTATTTTCACAATAACTCATATACCAATTCAATATCACATATCCCAATCTTTTTTTACTATAAATTGAATTACTTTTCTAATTACATAAGTTTATTATAATTAATTGTATTCCAAATTAATTAAACATAATTAATTATCTGGCTTTCTATCACCATAACACAAACTTTCATGAAATATAAATTATTTCATTTTTTTTAGTTCGGTTTGCTATTAAAGCGTGTTTTTTTTTGTGTTTTTTTTAAAACCTTTTATTGAGTATTACAATCTCCCACAACAAATGTGGGCAATAAGTAATATAGATGGCGTATGATTACCTTAACAAATTATGTACATTAAGAAAAAAAAAATAGTCATAAAATAAAGTAAATAAGTAATGTAAGAAAAATAATAAAAATAATTTTTAGAAAAAAAACAAGACCGACTTCAAGATTAAACCTACATATTCAAACTTGAACTAAAAAAAATAAAAAAGTAATATTTTATTGCTTCGAAACAAAAACCATTAAATGAAAATCAACGAAATTATCGATACTTACATACCTATTCACAATTTATGATTATTTATTTTTGGAGTCGGTGCCAGCCAAGAAGGGCAGTTATATCCTGCCTGAGCAATATACTTTCGAATGACCGGAGACAGCGGTGTGGCGGTGATGAAACGGCGGGAGGATCTTTACAATGACCATTTCTTTTCAAATTCTGTTTGTTTTGGTTGGCACCGACTCCAAAAATAAATTATCATAAATTGTGAATAGGTATATAAGTATCGATGATTTCGTTGATTGTCATTTAATGGTTTTTGTTTCGAAGCAATTAAAGTATTATTTTTTATTTTTTAGTTCAAGTTTGTATATGTAGGTTTAATCTTGAAGTCGGTTTTGTTTTTTTTCTAAAAATTATTTTTATTTTTCACTTTTTAGTGGAGAATGTATTTTTGTTTATATAAACAATTCTCGATTTTCAAGCTACCCTGAAAAATAGTTTGACTTACTGAACAAATAATTATCGAGATTATCATTCCAATTATCTTCTGTAAATGGGAAAAATTGAACACAAAATTGGAGTTGAAATCATTAAGTATATTTTTCATTAATGGGTATGTTTGTATATACATATAAAATCATTGATACAGAAAATTAAATACCCGGTACCAATTTATCGTATGACTTTCAACTGAACTGCGCTTTTTTCTGAGGGTGCCTAAAAGTAGACTTACCACCTTCCACCAGTGGTGATCTTTTCTTTATTCTTTAGGACGGTTGAAAGAGAACTACACGGAATTCGGAATTCACTAGCAACAAACTCCCAACTTCTTTCTCCTATCTCCACTTTGCAAATCAATTTTAACTGGTCGTTAATTGAAAAAAAATGCATTAGCCACTGTAAAACCACTCGAGTTAATAAATAATAATAAGTGACTGATGTAACTATGAACTGGAAAGATGAACAATGACGGGAAACCGGAAAACAAATTACACCTGAAAATCTTTTAATTTGAGTTCGAGTTATAGAGGCGATGACTTCTAATAGTTCGTTTCATAGAGGTGGTCCCTTTTCATAGTTCTCTCTTTTGAACCCTATTTTAAGTTCGACTTATTTACACAATTATGAATGTTTTCTATCTGAAATCGTCTCATTGAGGTGAAATTTAAGTATAATGTACTTCCGACCGTAGATTTTGTTCGATTTATTTAAGAGTTCAGCTTATCGAAGTACGACACATCGAGAGTTGACTGTATAAGTAAATTATTTTTGCTAATAATTTAGATTTAGTTACCATGGAGATTTTAGATTATCATAATTATAAATATGTTTGAAATGAAAGGTTATATAACCGTGATTTTTATTAACTGTTTTTTTGATTTTTCTAAAAAAGTGCTGCGTTGATTTCAAAATATTTTTTATGGGACTACCTCTGAAGTATGCCCTACCGATCTAAAATGAATCGTCAAAATTGATTTAGAATTGACCTAGTAATCGCGTAACATACAGACAAATAAAAAAAAAAAATACAGATGAGTTGAGAACCTCCTTTTTTTTTGATGTCGGTTGAAAAGAAAAAAAAAAGAACTATGCTATATATAAACAATATAAAATATACTATGTACAAAATGAAAAAGTAAAACTTAAAAAAAAAGAAGTAAATAATTGTAATAATAAAAGATAAAACAGAGGTAAAAATGCAATTATACTCTATTTACAATATACACTCATCCTAGGAATCCCCCCACCAGACCGTCCCTCCATTTATGAAGGGACAAGCCAGGCACATAGAGATCCCAGCTCTTCTCTATCAGCTGTGTCACTGGTGTAAAAAACCCAGTGGAGGCTAAGTGATAGCGCTATAACATTCACTCAGGGCATGAGTAGAGAAGCTGGCTATAGCCAGAACTCTAATATAAGTAATTTTACCTCAGATCTCGAGGCCACTGCTGTTTTAGTCAGCCAGGGGGTTATCTGGATGTGTGGAAGCGGATAATGATTGAGCTAGTGGGTTAGGATGAAAGGAAAGGTTGCGATGGAATTTTGAAAATTTAAGGGGTATAAGGTCGAGGACGTATGGTATACTCAGATCATTATGTAGGATTTTTCAAAAATCTTGGAAAGGATTGGGAGAAGGCTATTTGGTCTATATGAAGAAGGGTTTGCCCGGTTTGAAGATAAGGATAATAGTGGAGTGTTTCCATAGCAAAGGGAAATAGGTTGTCCGCAGGATACAATTGTATAGGTAGGTGAGGAATATACTGCTTTATGAGGAATTTGCCTGAGGATTTGTGAACTAAGGAGATCATATCCAGGGTATTTACGGTGTTTTCATTTTTTTTAAAAGGTATTTGACCTTAGAGGGGTTTATTGCTTTAGGAGGTAAGGGAAGAGGAATCGGCTAATCAAGAAATTCATGAACCGTCGTTGTGTGGGTGGGATTAGATTCAGGATGGGGAACAAATATGCTGGAAAGGTGCTGGGCAAATTCTTCGGATTTGTTCTCGCCAGAAGCTGCCCATGAACCATCTGCACGTCCGAGAGGATGGGAGGTGGGTTGATATTTTAGGATTTTTCTAGTGGTGGTAAAGATGGAGTAATCTGAAGAAGAAGTGAAGAAAGATAGGAATTATAGGATTTGGATCTGAAGGTAGCCATGTACTTTTTAAGGAGTTTGGTAAGATAATTATAGGATTTCCAATCATCTGGATACCTGGTCGTTAGCCAAATAGCTCTGGCATGACGTTTAAATTGGATAAGGTCCAGTAGATCTTGGGATAAACGATTTTTCTTTCGAAGTTTGGGAGGGAAACGAGGTGAGGATGCAGCCCAGGCTGCTTGCTGGATCATGGTTCTGAAGGAATTAGTAGCATTGTCAAGGTCCTGGGAGGTTTTTAGGGATACTCTAAGGTCTATAGTGTCGGATATTGTTCGACGGAAGAGATTTCAGTTTACTAGTACTCTAATGAATGATGGTGGAGGAGTGACGGAAAGGGTTAAAATTAAAGGACTGTGATCAGAAGAAAGTTCATCCAGGCGTTTTGTGGAGTAATGGAGGGATCCTAAGTCTGAATGAATGAAGAATTCAAGAAGGTTGGGGCATCGGTTAGGATCCGTAGGCCAATATGTAGGGATGCCGAGAGAAATATAGGGTCTTCGGGAATTAAGTGCAGACTGCAATGCTCGCTCACGGGAGATGGTGGTTCTTGAAACCCATTGTTGGTGCTTAGTATTGAAGTCAGCAGCATCTAGGAGAAAGCGATGACCTAAGGAATTAAAAAATGACTGGAATTGGGATGTGGAAATTGGTTTATTTGAGGGGCATTAGGCCGCTGCAATCGTGACGGGAAAGGAGAAGGTTTTGATATCAACTGCTGTGGGTTGTAGGAACTCATTTGCTGGTAAAGGGAATACGTAGTGAGAGAGGGAATGGTGAATGATCACAGCAGTTCCGGCACGGGCTCTACTGGTATGTTTGGTATTGTGAAATAATGAGACGTTGTTTACTGGTCAGTCTGGTTTCTTTTATTAAAGCTACATCGATTTCTTAGTCATGTAGCAAGGATGTCAGTTCGTCAGTCTGGTTGCCATTCGCAATACCGCAGGACTTCGCAATCCAAAGGAGAATGGATAAGAGTTTTGTGGAAGGTATTAAGGATTTTTTGAAGAGGAATTAGAGATGGATAACATTTGTGAGGAGTGATATAAGTGGGGTGATAAGAGTTTTCAACTCTGACAGGAAGGAGGTAAATAAGGATGTGAGATCTGAGGTAGTTGGAGGAGGAGGAATATGGGGGATCTGATCAAGACTGTGTGGATTGGGTTGGATTAATGGAGCTGGAGTATAATGAATGGTCTCTTGATGCTGTGATTTAGGTAGTTATTGCTGGGGTGGAGTGTCATAAAATTGAGCCTGTTGAGAAGGAAGCGGCATGGCCCCATTTTCATTCTGGCATCTTCTTCCTCCCAAAATTTCTTCAAATGATACTGATAATGATGCAATTTTTGAAGGCTATCTTCCTCTGGTCTGTTGAGTTTTTTCGTTCTGTGGCTGCGTCCTCCTGAATTTGCTACGGAGGTTTTTGTAAGTTTGGCATCCTTTGTAGTTAGCCGGATGCTCCTGCTAGCATAGCGCACACACTGCTGGGACCCCTTGTGATTTAGTGCATTCTGAGGTGAATATGTTAATGCCCGCACTTAACACATCTCGGCACGTGTTGGCAGTATCTTTTTGTATGGCCATATGCCTGACAGTTATGATAGGCTTTGTATATTTATGACTTGCCTTACTTTAAAGCCCATGGATATTAGTTCTTCTTTGATAATTTCTACTCATGTTGTATAATGAAGGTGTCTCAGGACCACCTTAACTGATCTTTCTTCCTTAAGCTGGTATGTGTGAAAATCAGCTTTTGGTGTCTGTTAAGTATTTTACAATAAAACGGTAAGTGCCAGAAGAATGAGGCGTAATTTTGGTGCCATTTGTCAATAGTTGAAAACTATTTGTGGTTTATCTTGCCTTATCGTAACGCTCAATCTCTCCTCCACCGGTATAGAATGTCTTAAATTGTTATCCTTCTTCATTATAGCTGGACTAATTAGCATGACTAGTTCAATGAAGCTGGTTATGCCTATCCGATAAAAGATGACGAACTTTTTCGGGTAATCAAGTAATTTAAAATGCATTGTGTTTTCCAATTTAGAAATAAACACGATAATAGAAAGAAAGGTGTCTAGTGATAATCGAGCGACCTATTCTCTGTCTTTTTAGTTGCTATGCTTGTCGCTAGATTCCTCACCACTACACAAAACATACCCATTAACAATTTTAGGATCCCAGTAGTAAAGTAACCTGAATAAATTTAAAGGTAACTATTGTGTGCGAGGCCGAAATGAATTTACTCCGGTTTTATCAACTCAAATTTTAACGATTTAGACTGGAAGTTGCCAAAGTCAGTAAATTGCTTATTTGTATCCATGTGTTTAATTGTAGAGTTAAAAACATTAGTTTGATATTTGTATTCTATTTAATGAGTTCATTATCTTTGTTAATTAAACAAATATGAACCCCTTTCTTAAAAGAACTAAATATTTTTGATGTTTTACTAATTACTGTTTATGTTTAGGCTTAGAATGAAAAAAACCATACTTAAATACACTTACATTAGCATGCTATCTATATTTGTTTGATAAGTATTCTAACCTCGTTATTTAATTTTTAATATCTGACATTCAAAAAAAAAAAAAAAATGTTTGGTATATAATTTCATAATAGAAAGTAGAGGCATAATCATGTGTTTTTCTAACCAGATTGATAATTTATGATATGTTTTTATAGATATTCTTTAATTTAAATAATTAAACTGGACAAGGTGATTCAGGCCTAAGCTTAAGGTACGTTATACATTTTAATTGTAAGATAAATAACTTTATAACAATAAGTGAAATTGTTTGTTCTTTTTTTGCGAAATCTGTTAACAAATAGATTAATGTAACTCCAATACTTCACAAATGCGTCATCTAATCTATATCCATACTATTATGTTAAAGGACAATAGCCCAGTCAATAAAGGTTTCCTGTCGCAACTAATTATGGGATAGCTGAATTTTTACAGTGTGTGTTGGTAGATAAAGTATACACTAAAAAAACACAAAGTCCCGTCACCCCTCCTGCTTTCCCCCCACCCCTCTTGCTTTCCCCCCCACCCCTCCTGCTTTCCCCCCACCCCTTTAGCAACATTACAAGTACGGAACTCTGGTTATATGCCGACAGCTCGAAACCTAATTATACTATCGGAGTGTTCCTTTTTTTATTTTACTCCTAACAATATTATAAACAAATTATGTTATATTCACTTTTTATGTAGATTGCTTAGTTTCGCCGTAATACTTAATCATATACAGAAAACTGTCACTACAAAAAAACAAAAAGAAATTTCAATAAATTATAGATTTTTGTCATTACGCCTTGGAAAGAAATGTGTTAAACAAAACGTATAGATAATACAATTAGCTTTAAAATGGTGTGTCTCATAACGCTTAATGTTAAAAAGATACCTTCATAGAGAGTGTTGAAAGAGTAGTGGACACCGCACCGCCGGTCCTAGGAGGGCAGTGCTGAGGTGCACTATTTCATATACTGCTTTTCATGATCATGAATAGTCAGTCATTCATTTAAAATGGAGCAACAATGTAATAACGTTTTTATTTAGATTATTACTGACAAAGTGCATTTTTTTGCTATAAACGTTTATAGTTTACAAGTATCACTGATATAGTACAAAAATTGGCATCGAAGATTCTTCTCCAAAAATAAAAAGATCTGACTGCTGGAAATTGTTCACCACCCTTAGCTCTAAATGTGATAAAAAGTCTTCCTCAAAATATCATGGATTTAGTGGAGTGGGGGGGGGGGGGGGTGAAAGTCGTATGTTGTTAGCTGTTTGATTTCGGAACTCGGAAAACGTTACTTTTAGAACATAAATACATAAAAAGCAAAACATATTTGCAAAAAATGTCTTTTTTTACTCCTCTCTTTTTTTACTTGAGGTAAGTCGCAGTTCTCCGGAATAACACGTTTGTTGGTACTCATTTGGCTATAACTCCGAAACTATTTTGTCCGATTCAAATTGCTCTTTTTTTTTTTTTTGCATATGAAAGCTGGTTACATTTTCTATAATAAATCAAGTATTAAATTTAGATCTAGCCCCGTAAAACACCCACGGCAGGATATTGAGAAATCCGTACTATTATGAAAAACTCGTTTTTTTCGGCACATTTATCACAATAACTCCGGAACTATTTCTTCGATTCAAAATCTATTTTTTTCCATGTGAAAGGTGGTTAAATTTATTATAAGACCCTTTGTATTATTTTGATTGAATCGTCATGATAGCTCGCTGAGTACACCGTACTATTTCGGGATTCACTTTTTTTTTTTTTTTTTTCGAAACATTTATCGCTATAACTCCAAACTATTTGTTTGATTCGAAATTTATTTTTTCCATCTAATTTATTTTTGTTTGGTAAGAATAATTTTAATTTTAATTATTACTTTACTTTTTTTTTTATTTTTTATTATAAAATGAATCAGAGGAAGAGACACCAATGTCTGAAATTAGCGAGTCAGACTCACAATACCTTTTTCAAAGGATGTTGCAAAAACGACATCGAAACACTGCCCCTGGATCTGCCGGAAACTCACAAACAAAAAAAAAAACAAGGTGAACAGGTATCAAACACCTCCAACAACTCGCAGTAAAACCACCACTACAACCACAAAAATAGATCAATCTATAATTACAATCCCCACCAGCAATAAATTTTCAGCACTGGAAGAACATCCTACCAAGCCATCTCAACAAACTAAAGAATTTTCTGAACCTCCACCAGCACCAGTTTTTGTCTCCAACGTACAGGGCCTCTGTACATTTTGTCAAGAAATATCAAATCTTATCGGTCAAACAAACATTAAATGTTTTTCACGTGTAAGAGAAGTTTCACCAGTTAAAAGAACATAAAGCGTACCGAGTAGTCTTAAGAGGGCTTCATAATGCCACTCCAACAGAATATATCAAGAAGGACATAGTAGAGATTGGTCACAACGTTAGAAACATCTCGTGCGTGCACCACCCTACACAAAATTTCTCTCTACCGCTATTTTACGTTGACTTGGAACCTGCCAGCAACAATATTATATTTAAAATCACCGGACTCTACTACTCAGTTGTGCGATTTGAGCAGCCAAAACAAAAACTGCTATTTTGCAATGTAGTAGATGTCAAAGTCTAGGACATATTAAATCATACTGCCACCATCCAGCCAGGTGCGTCAAATGTGCTGGACCACACGCTACAGGAACTTGCCTAAAGACTAGAGAAACGCCCGCAAAATGCGTCCTCTGCGGTGAAGATCACCCGGCAAATTACAGAGGGTGCGTCGTGCACAAAAACCTACAAAGGCAAAAATATTGGCAGTACCGTCAAAGAGATAATAAAATTCTTAAAAAGAAAATATCAGGACACAAGAACTCGGGAACAACTAATATCGGAAATTCTAAATACGCGTGCTTACCATAACGAGAACCCACTCGATTTTTTAGAACGATTGGGCCAGAAAAGATGCGACTTATACGCACGTATTTATTCTGACAATGAAATACTTGACAAACAAGACGAAATGTACAGATACGACAAACAAATATCACACCACGCGGTTCATAGTCTACACCCGACATCAACTGATTTTATTTATCATATTAAATTTGATTCGTTAGAAGACCTCGAGGAAATTTTAAGAAATAGCGCGGCACATATCGTGCATAGAATTTATGGCGATAAAAACCATCAAAAAAATCCGATCCAAAAATAATTATAAAAAAAGAAAAATTTTGAAAATAATTATAAAAATAAAGAATACAGACCGAATTTTAATAACCATCATGACTACCATAATTACCGACCCCAACGATATCATCGCGAGGAATATACGTCTTTTGATAATCCTAAACACAACCGACCTCACAGTATCAGCAAGAACAAAGTCCAACCTTTAATACCTTTAATAATAATCAGCATGACTTCCGGCCATCGAGCTATCGAATATCCAACTCCAATTTATAATCAACCGTGGGGATCCTCAATCGCAACATCGATTTTTCGATAAAACCCCCTCTAGAAATTTTAGACAAAATAATTATCAACCTAAAATAGATTCTAACACAGTTTCAATGAAAACGGCATCAAACAGGGTTCACGCAATAGAGGAGGAAAAAAGACAAAAAAATAAAAATGTTACAAGAACGGATAGAATTATTAGAAAAAAAACAGAACCATTTTTTAGAATCAGGCCCAAGCACAAGCAGACCTCCGGACATAGACCAGATATAAATAATCAGTTAAATTTTAATAATATACAAATCGCTGAAAATGAACCTAAACAAACTACAGCGCACAATATAGAGTTATACGATTTAAATTTAAATAATGATATGCCCAATTTAATGGATAAATTAGGAAACAAATGGTTAATTGATACGGTGCCAAAAAGATTATATACACCCCGATCACATTTTCACGTTATTCGGAAATAATTAAGAAAGACTTTGCAATAAAACCCCTACAGGAAGAGCAGAAGGGTCACAAAGCGTGATAATCAACCTAAAGCCCTGATAGGAATCAATCAAAACGTTAAATTCCTAATCTTTCCGTTTAGCAATAGATTTCAGTTTTTATTAGGTTATGAAACAATGAAAAAATTAAAATTAATAATTGATTTAGAGAAAAAATGAATTAAATATAATAAAAAAATATTTAAATTAGAAAATGATTTTTTTATTATATTTTAATTCATTTTTCTCTAAATCAATTATTAATTTTAATTTTTTCATTGTTTCATAACCTAATAAAAACTATTAAACTCTACTAAATTAGAAAATGATTTATTTTTTATCGACGACAAAAATGAAATAAAAAACTTAATCCGGCATGAACATATAGAACCGGAAATAAAAGAGGAATTAATTGAAATTATAAGCCAACATGGCGAAGTATTAAAAAGAGACGAAGAAAATTTAAAATCAACGGAATTAATCGAACATAATAATAACGACGAATTAAAACCCAATATATACGCGTAATCACCAATTACCCGGAACAATTTAAAAAACAAATAAACGAGGAGTACAAAAATTATTAAAAAATGGGATAATTAAACTTGGCAAATCACCGTATAATTATCCGCTTTGGATAATGCCAAAAAAAATCAGACGCGTCGGGACGAAAGAAAATAAGAATGGTCATCGACTATAGGAAATTAAATCAGGCAACCTTAAAAGACAAATTTCCCCTACCAAACATTGAGGATTTATTAAACAGATTAAAGGGATCGAAAATATTTTCAACCATAGACCTCGCGTTAGTGTTTCACCAAATTGAGATGGGCGGACAATCAATAGCAAAAACCGCATTCTCTCCACTGAAAATGGACATTTTGAATTTTTGCGTATGCCTTTTGGCCTGTGTAATGCACCTCCAACCTTCCAGAGAGCAATGACAATGATGATTCAATTATTTACATTGACGATATAATAGTTTATTCAAAAAATGAGGAGAGACATTTAAAATATTTAAAAAGAGTATTTGAAGCCCTAAAACAACATAACCTCTCAATACAATTAGACAAGACTGAATTTTTTAAAACAGAATTGAACTTTTTAGGATATTTACTAACCCCGGAAGGATTAAAAAAAAACAGATGAGAAAAAAATTGAAGCTATTTTAAAATTTCCTATTCCGCGTAATGAAAAGACGACGAGACTATTCCTCGGCACGAGCGGGTATTATAGGAAATTTATCAAAAACTACGCCAAAATCGCTAGACCAATGTCAAATTGGTCAAAAACCAAAATATACGGCACAAAAGAAATAAAGAGGCATGTCAAACCCTAATGGAAATGACGAGCAATACGCCGATTCTAAAATATCCAGATTGGGAAAAGCCATTTATGCTAACCACGGATGCTAGTAATAAAGTAATTGGAGCTGTACTTTCACAAAAAGACGAAGGCGAAATAGAACACCTTGTAGCATTTGCTTTTAGGGTATTACAAAATGTCGAACTAAAATATAGCTCAATAGAAAAAGAATTGTTAGCAGTTGTGTGGGCGACGCAGCATTTTAAACCTTATTTGTATGACACAAGATTTCTTTTATGTACCGATCATAAACCCTTAACATGGATCTTCTCAATGAAAAATGGTAACACACATAATGAAATGGATATGGAAGCTTCAAGAGTTCGAATTCGAAGTTAAGCATATCCAAGGAAAACCAATTACGTATCCGACGCACTTTCTAGAGGAATTGACGAAATAAATCATACCAGTGATGAGGAAGAAATGGATGTTGAAGAATTGCTGAACCAAGATATTGCGGACGAAAACAATTCGGAATAAGAAGCGATAATGGAAGATCTACAGGCACCATCAGAGGAAGTTTTAGAAACAATTCACTCGCAAGAATCTAGTAATGAACAGGTACGAATTTGTGAAACCAGAAAAATGCGTTAACATAGAGAAGAATCAAATAATCATAAAAAGGGGAAATACTAATATCAATTTTACTAAACCATTCGGGAAACGTCGATACGAATTAAACATTTACGGAAAGTCGGATATCGCCTCGTTGTTAGAACAAATACTTGAACCTAATAAAAATTACGGGATAATATGCAAATCGCCTAATGAAATAACCGAAAATTTGTATGAAGATTAATTTAAAACGATTCAACAAATAGTAGAAACACAATATCCTTCGGTTAAATTAAAAAGATACAAACAGATAGTAAATGACATCGAAAACCCAAATGAACAAATAGAAATAATAGACAACTATCATTTAGGCAAAACTAAACATAGGGGTATAAGTGAAACGTTTGTAAAATTTAAAAAAGAATATTATTTTCCAGGTATGCACGGAGTATATTAATAAATGTGAAACATGCAAAATAACCAATATGACCGTAAACCTGTAAAAGCAAAATTTCAGATTACACCTACACCAGAAAGACCTTTCCAAGAACTAATGATTGATATTTTTAATTTTAACAACGCGATCTACAGTCTACAGCAGTAGACACATTTTCAAAACATTTATTTGCCCAAACGTTACAATAAAAAAAATGCAATTAATATCTGTAACGCTTTAACTAATTACATGACGTACTTTCCCACACCTCTACAAATATCCTTAGACCAAGGGACAGAAATGAAAAATAATTTGGTGAGACAATTTTGTGAAGAAAATAACTTTCTCTTGCATTATACTTCAGCCAGTCATTCAGATTCGCTAGGATTACTAAAAAGGGTTCATTCTACTTTAAATGAGTTATTAAGAATAATAGGAAAAGAAAGAGATAAATGTTCAATGCAACAAAAATTAAGATTAGCTGTAATAGCCTACAATAATACTTTAAATAATAAACTAAAACTAACACCCAACGAAATTACCTTCGTAACCTCTAAATTAGAATCAGACAAAAATATTGACCTGACTGAACAATACGTATTAAATATCATAAGGACCAATAATTGCTACACAAATTAATCAGAGCTAAAATAAATAATTAAAAGGAAATGAGAACTGAAAAATTAAATAAAAAATAGAGAAGACCCCTTAGATATTCAAAAACAATTAGAATATTTAAAAAATACTCAAGCAAAAATAAAAAGTAGAGATAAGTTTAAAAAGGTGAATGTGCTAGTAAAAGATAAAAGACCGATCAAAACCCATTTTGACATTATTAAAAGGCCCACTAGGAAAAAGAGGAAAAGGAAACCATTTATTTCAGACGACGATAGGGAATATCTTCGCGTTAATATTTCGGATGCTTCAGATAATTATGACTCGGATGACTCAGATAATGGTTCTGATTAAAATACTTAATTTTATTTAAATAATATTAAAATGTCTAAAAACCTTTAATTTTAATAAAATATAATAAATGTAATGGTATTAGGGAAAGATGTTTATGTTATATTTAAAGAATTATCTGTGTTTATATTAAATTGACAATGCTGTAATTTATTTAAATAAAATCGGACTTTTGTATTTTACTGTATATTATTATGTTCAATGTTAACATTGTAAGAGATCATTCAAATTATTATTTTATTTCACAGCAATGTTATGTTTGATTTATTTTGTATATTTTGTAATTAATATTTTGTATTCACTATAATAAATATTAGGATATTATTATTTTGTCTTGAAATATTATTTTGATTGATCGTTGAGAAAAGAAGGTATTTTATTTTGAAATCATTATTAACAATAATAAGAAGAGTATTTGAATTATTGTTTTGATTTAAAATATGATTGTTTTAATTGAGAAATTTTGAATTTAGAAGTGTTATTTGTAATAGAAGAAACTAATTCAAAGACTCTTATTTTACTTTCCTTTTGTTTAAAATAATGTATTGATATTAAAATGTTTAGTATTAAGGAATATACTGTTATCTTTTCGTACTTTAGCATGTAAGAAATTCTGAGATGTATAAACATTTTATTTATGTAAATATAGTCTAAGCTTATTGTTAATATTAAGAAATGGACAAGGTCTAATCCTTTTGTATATAAGAAGTCGATAATTGTATAAAATCCTATTCTAGTGTTAAACGTACAAGGTTTAATCTTTTTGTTTTCAAATGTACAAATCCTAACTTAGTAAACAGGAAATTAAGAAGTATTCAAAGTCTAATCCTTTTGTTTTTATAAAGTCCCTAGATCATCAAGAGACGTACAAGGTCTAATCCTTTTATTTTTGTATAAACTTACTGTATAAGGTCCAATCCCTTTGCTTATAAAAACGATATCACTTAGTGTAAAAGGTATTAAGAAATGTACAAGGTTCAAACCTTTTATTTATTGGAACTTTCAACTTGAATTGTATAAAATCTAACCTGTTTACACTAAGATATTTGTTCCATCGGACACCTTGGAACTCAGGGGGGGGGGAGGAGTTATGTACACCTCAATAGTAATAAAGATATAAATAAACAATGCTTGATAACCCCTCTACCAACCCTATAAAAGGCCACCCCCACCTAGCCTCATCAGACATTCTGTACGTGAACGTTGAGGCGTGCGGTCATACTATGCTCGAAGTCTTGCAATAAGTTTTGACCTGTATACTTGTTCTTGGATCAATGTATGTAACTCTCAATAAAGCTTATTTTAAAAAACTTCAACCCGCGATACTTTTATTTAGCTATATAATAAGTACGATTCAGGTCCTTTTTATGTAAATTGTCGAATCTATTCTCGAGGGGTGTAATAATATTGGCAAACTTCATCCAATCAGTTTTGGAAGTAATCTATTCAAAAATTTCCCCCAGTTTAATAAATCTATTCTAAATATAAAATCGCAGAAACAGAGTAATAATTGAAGTAAGAGAAAGGGAATATGCAAATTTATTGACTTCCGAAATTAATAATAATAAAACTGAAAAATTAAGAGCGTATACCCCTAGATTCATAGTTGAAAAAAAAAGTATTATGAGAGGCGTATCAAAAGATATATCAGATGAAGAATTTAAAAATAATGTAGAATCAATTGATTATTAACAAAAATTTTGTATAGTATCGGTGCAAAGCTTAATGCGAAAAAATTTTAAAAGAAGACAAAAGCGATTACCGAGTGCCTACAGAATCTGTAGTAATATCTATTAGAGGTCACGAACTACCTAAGTTTCTTTCAATATATAAAGTTATTTGTAGAATTGATAATTTTGTACCGCGAACAATTCAATGTTATAAATTCCTTCGTTGGGGTCACACAGGGAAAAACTGCAAAAATTCTTTACGTTGCATTAAATGTGGTGAAGGCTATAAAGTGGAGGACTGTCCTCCTGAAAATATAACTAAATGCGTGCACTGTGAGCAAAATCACCCGACGGTTGGTTATGAGCAATGCCCAGAATTTATTAAGCAACGGTCAATTAGGAATCTAATGGTCAATGAAAATGTAACCTTTATTGAAGCTAAAGAATTAGTCGTTGGAAAATCCCTTAAATCAGCTCTAACAGATAAAAACGCCTAATTTTAAAAATAATAGTTTATTTCCAGATGTAAACAGATTCGAGTCCCTCCTAAAAGAACTAGACAGTCTTCGCCTAGTAAATTACCGCCAAGTGAAGATCGTATATTAACAGAAAATAAAAATATTATTTCTAACCCTACAATTACAAATAATCCAATAACAAACAACCCCCATAAAAAGTAAGAAAAAAATTCCGTGAAGGAGAGACTATGCTTAAACGCTGGCACGATTTCAGATATTATAATTTTGATTTTAAAAACTTTAAAAGATACAGATAATATAAATATTAACAGTACTAATATTAAGGCTTTAGTTTTGGATAGAGTTAGATCCATATCTGAATGATTATAACTCAAACTATTATTTATTTCAGATACATAATACCATTTGTTATTACGTCTATATTTTTCTTTATTTGAGTATTGTGAACTTACTAACATACATACGCCTTGCAATGAATTTCAGGTTGTTGGAATTCAAATAAATAATAACGGTAAGAATTTATCTATAACCCGATTTCAAATAATATCTCTGTTGATGAATGTGGAAAATTTTTTAATAGTATCTCCTGGCCATGCGTTAATGCTGGTGATGTTAATTGTTACCACTCATCCTGGGACAGAATTAAATCAGATTATAGAGGTAATAAATTATCTGAGGCAATTGCTAATGCAGGTTTCGTCTTACTAAAATCGTCTTACTACAGCTCGCCTACTAGAGTTAATATTTATCAACCTAACAAAATATTTATTAAATAAACGAAAGTGCAATCTAAAAAGTGATATCCTGACCTCGCACTGTTATAAGATTGGTGCACTGAGGACCCAACAGGTTCGGATCACCTCCAGTGGAAATGGAATCTTAAATTTGCAGACTGGGGCAAATTTAGAAATTTAATGGAAAAATATTCAATTGAACAGACGAACTCTGACCACGACTACAATTATCAATAATTTATTTTTAATTTAAACCTAATTGCTGAAAATTATATCCCTAAATCATTTCTACGTACTAGATATGTAATAAGTAATTCATGGTGGACCCCAGAATGCCAGACCTACTTCAACCATAGAAAAAATTCCTATAATGTTTATAAACAAAACAACAATTACGAATCATACTTAAACCACAAAATCGCTACCGCTAAAACAAAATGTGAATCAAACTCATGGCGTGAATTTTGCAATTCGTTAAATAAAGACACTAATCCATCAGTCATTTGGAAACGATTAAAACAATTAAAAAATAGAAAAACCACAAACAAACAACCTACTGGGAAAGGTAAATGGGTAGAGGAATTTTTTTAATGAAATCTGCCCTCCAATAGCTTCAGAAAAATTAAATTTAAATAGTAATATAGCTGAACATTTTCTCTTTTAGAAAGTGAACATTAATGAATTAAATGTGCAACAATCAAAACGCAATACCACTCCTGGCTTAGATGGAATTCACTATCAAATGCTAGATCAATTACCGAAAATGGCTTAAGAATTACTTATTGACATATTTAATGAAATATGGAAAAAATGCTAGTTTTCTCGACTCATGGGGTGAATATCTTGTCGTTCCTATTTTAAAGCCGGGTAAGGATAATAAAGTCGCCTCTTCATATCGGCCAATTTCATTGTCGTGTGTCCCTAAGACATTTGAAAGAATAATTAAAATGAGGCTAGAGTGGTATTTGGAAACAAATGATATTCTGCCTTCAAATAATATGGCTTCAGAAAAGGTAAATCTGTTCAGCAGGCCTAATCCCAGCTTCTACTTGACATTTACACAGCATTCACAAAAAGAAAAACGGTTACTGCTATATTAATAGATATTTCAAAAGCATATGACAGCATAATATTCAGTGAATTAAGTAGGGCTCTGTCTAATGCACAACTTCCTGAAGGCTTTATTTATAGAGTTTTAGAATTATACAAAGACAGGAAACATTTTTTGAGCGTAAACCGGCAAATTACAGAACCGCGTATAGCTGGAATTGGTTTGCCACAGGGAAGCATTTTAAGTTGTTTTCTCTACGCCACACAGTGCTTCGTCAATGGACAAAAATCAAACATCGATGTATTTTTTTATCGACCTGTTTACCTTTTGATATTCTTAAATATACCTTAGACAACTGTTTAGTATGGATATCTCATTGTTTACATATTCGTTTAAGTCAAAATAATCGAAAAACGTCAGGAGTATTTTCCCCGCAAATCATATCAAATTCCATTAACGTCTCATTGGAGAGAAAATAACCATTGTCAGCGATGCAATATACAGGTCAAGGTATCTATTTTAAAATATACTACTTTAATTGGTAAGTTGTCACTTATTATATTCATTGCATGCGTGCAAAGTTTCGGTGACCAGTTGGAAAATTATTCAAACTTTGGAGAGGCTTTAAAAAAAATCCTCAAATATTCTTTTGTAGTTTTTTGCATATTCTTGTTGATTGGTATATAGGCTTTGATTTGCCGTGAACTTTTACTGCGCCAGCCTGCGCCCGGACTGTTTTATTATTTTTTGTTGTTTAGAAAACGACAGCATGACCAATGGCCAGTTTGCTAAAATTTGTTTTTTTTTTCCACAAAAATTCAGATTTTTTTTTTTTTTTTTTTTTTTTTTTTTTTTTTTTTTTTTTTTTTTTTTTTTTTTTTTTTTTTTTTTTGCTTTTCTTTATTTCTTGTATAATTAGTATTTACAATTCACAAAATTATATGCTGTACCAACAAAATAAACCAGACTCAACTTAAAATATAATACTAATTATCAACTTAAATATATGTGATGTAATCATAATTTATAATGAAAGAAAAATATACGAAATAAAAAAAAAAAAAACTTTCAACAAATAAACAGAAAAATATAACATCCTAGTAATAAAATAAACAAAAATTGTGACTATACATCTTAAATATCTTATATATATATATATATATATATATATATATATATCTATATATATATATATATACATACATACTCACAGACACATATATATACACACACACATACATACATATATTCACACATACATACTCATACATACCTACATACACACATATTTACATACATATGCAATTCTTTATACATATACATACTACAAGCATATTTAAAATAACAATAAATAATTTATATTGATATATTACAATAATAAATGCTTAGTTCTTTTATGTACATATCGCTTTGTACTATTTTTTGTGTAGTTCCCTATGTTTTTTATAAGTGGGTTTTTATTGTTTTTAAACTTAATAAAAAATTGTTTACATATTTTCTCAATGAACACTTTAATATAAGGTATACACAGTTCTTTGTGTAAAATCTCTATTTTTGTGTAGAATGCATAGTTTCCTGTGATTCTAAGGCATTTGTTTTGAAATACTTGTAGTTTTTTATAATTTGTTTTAGACATAGAGCTAAATATAGGGCTTGCGTATGTTAAAATAGATCTTAAGCAAGCTTTGTGTAATAATAGTTTATTATCTGCGCTTAGTTTTGATTTCCTGTTAAAGTATGGGTATATAGTACACAGAGCCCTGTTTGCTTTATTACACACATAATCAGTGTGTGAAGTAAACATCAGTCCTTTATCCATCTTGAGTCCTAAATATTTGATCTGTGTGGACCAAGGTACAGGCGTTCTGTTTACAGTCATTTGGGAATATTGCTTGGCCGTCTCTTTGTAAATATTATTGCTTGTGTTTTTTCCTGGTTTATTTTTATTTTCCATTTATTGTAAAATCTCTCTATTTTTTTTAGTGCTGTAGTCAGTCTATTAGTGATTGTGTCCGGTCTATAACTTGAAGTATAAATAGCCGTATCATCGGCAAACAGATATTTTTTTTGTACTTTGAATGAGTTAGGTATGTCATTTATGTAAATACTGTAAAGTGTTGGAGATAAAACCCCGCCCTGAGGGAGACCGGCGGAAAGTGTACCAGGTATGCAAATTTTAAACTTGCATACCTGGTACGTACTGTGGAGTAGTGGCCATCTATAGATACTTTTATCGTGCGGTTTGTTAAATATGATTTTATAAGTGCTATTAAATATGGTGGGAAATTGTAAAGCGTTAGTTTGAATATTAGCCCGTCATGCCAGATACTGTCAAAAGCTCTTTGCACGTCGAGTAATACCATACCTGTGTGTTGTTTGTTATTAAATCCCTCGGTAATGTGGTCGGTCAACCTGCCTAATTGGGCTATAGCAGAATGCTGATGTCTGAAACCGAATTGTTCGTTTATAAATATTTTGTTATTTTTAATATATGAATTTAGTCTATGAAATATAATTTTTTTTGCTATTTTGCCTATAACACACAATAGGCTTATGGGTCTGTAGTTTTCAACAAGTTTTTTATCTTTGTTTGGTTTCGGAATCGCTTTAATTATAGCCATTTTCCATAGTTGTGGGTAATGTTTCAATTTTAGCATTGAATTTATCAATTGTACCAATCGTGTAATTCCTGCAGGTGGTAATTTTTTTAAATATATTGGGAATATTGCGTCGTGACCAGGTGTTTTTTTCGTATTAGTTTTTTTTCAATATTTTGTAAATTTCGGAATAATTACAGAGTGCATTTTGGGGAGTATCTATATTTTCGTTTAATTTTCTTTTTACTTCTTTGTTTATTCTTGTGGTGTGATTTTCGGTCCCTAAATTATTATTTTGATTACTTATTTTTACTAGATGGTCAGCTATCAGATTGGCTTTACCAGAAGGAGAAAATTCGGTTCTATTTGAGTAGGTAAGAGGTGGGTATTGGTACGTTCTGCCTTTTTTAAAAATTCTATGTATTGACCAGAGTTTATCGGATGTTTTGACTTTACTAAGCTTTTCGTTCCATTCTTTATTTGTCTGATTAAATATTAGTTTATTTATTATTTTAGATAAGTATATTTCTATTTTTTTGAATGTTGTAATTAGGTATTGTTGGTGTTTACGTCTGAACATATTCTTTAGTTTGATTAAAAAATGAATATATGGGTTTTTAGTATTACAATTTCTTTTAAAATTTAATCGGTTAGAGCTTTGCTGTGTAGATTCGACTATTGATGTCTGTATACACTTTTGAAAACGTTCCACTGCTTTTTCAAAATCAGTTTTTGTTACTAAGTGAAGTTCGTTTTCAAGTTTTTTGTTTATTATTTCTTTATATTGTTTCCAGTTTATTTCTGTATTGGATTGTTTATTATTATTGTAATGTTTTAATTGGAATTTGATCTGGTACGCTAGAGGGTTGTGATCGGAGGTTAGTTCCGGCACTGAGTGAATTTTATTTATTGTTGTTATATTTTTGGTTAAAACTAAGTCTATAATACTTGGTTTCCTGGAGCTATCAGTGGGATAAGAAGTTGGTTTATCCGGTGCATTTATTTTTTATGTTATGTTGAAGGCAATAGTCCAGTAATTTTGTGCCATCCCGATTATTATTAAAACAATTCCATGCGAAATGTTTTGAATTGAAATCCCCCATGGCAACTAATCTCCTATTCAAATTAAAAATACTGTCCAAGTCTCTTAATTTTAATTTCTTGTTTGGTGGTTTGTAACATGAAACTATTGTCGTTGGATACATATCATGTTCGATTTCTACTGCTATAGCCTCTAGGTTTTTTGTATATTAGAAATTTTAATACGGTGGTGTTTAATGGATTTGTGAATAATTAGGGCAACTCCTCCACCATGGCTATTTCTATCTGCTCTGTGCACTATATACCCCTCAATAATTAAGGAACTAGCATCACTTAAATGTGTTTCTACAATACCCGCAATTTGTACGTTATTAGTTATTAAAAACTCTTTAAAAAGTTGTTTTTTATTTGCAATGGACCTACAATTCCAAAACATTACATTAATTTTACAATTATTAGTCATATTTAGGCTAGTATTTCCATAACCCCTTCAATTAAGATACTAATTTTTTCAATGGGGTCATTACATATTTTTAATTTTCCAATTGTGGTTTTAACAGTCTTTACAATACGGGGTAGGTTAAATGTTTTAAATAAATCTTTAAGATCTTTTAGAAAATTAAATTGACCGGTACCTGTATTGTCATTGTTTTCTAAAGTTGTAGAGAAGCCCTTTATTTCTTTAGTGGCTGATAGTGGTGGGTGTTCTTCAGTCTTATATTGGAATTTTGTATGGCTTTTTTGAGATTCATTTATTTTCCAGACGCTTCTTTTCTTTTTTGCTTCTATTTGCTGGATTCTAAAGGGGCACTCTGGGTGATTTGCCGCATGATTTTGTCTGCAGTTTATGCATGTCAAGTCGCCATCTTGTTTCATGCATTCCTTTGTTTCGTGCTCTTGTGCACATTTCAAACATTTAGGTTTTCTATTGCAGTTTTTGGTGATGTGGAAAAAAGATTGACACCTAAAGCACTGCGTCGCTTCTTTAGAATTTCTGTAACGCTCCATCTGATGTGGCATTTGCAAACATATTTGATTTTTTTGATTTTACTAATTTCTTCCATGTTTTGTAGTGTAACTACATAAATCGGTAGTTTGATTTGATTTGGGTTTCCTTCTTCTGTTGTTTTTATAAACTGAGTTGCTTTAATAGCAGCAACATTTTGAATTTTTAAATCATCAATAATATCACCTACCTCTACAGAAGGAGGTAGACCCTTTAATACAAATGAAGGAGTTTTATCTTCATATAAAGTGTATGTGTGGTATTCTCCTTTGTTCTCTGTTATTAGATGTTTCAAAGTATTAAAATCTTCTTTAGTTGAAGTATAAATCAGCATCCTATTGCCTTTGATTTTAAATGGTATTGATTTTTTATATTCTTATTTAAATAATCTAGTGAGCTTTTACAATTTTTGAATTTGTTATACAGGACAATCGGTGGAATTTTAGGTTTCTTATTAGCTTGATCTAAGCATTCTTTTGGAACATCCTCTTCCTCATCGCTCAAAATATCATAAATATTTTTTGTAAGTATTGAGTTACCTTCTATTTTTTTGTTCGAGGTTAATCTTTTTCTTTTGGTACCTTTTGAGGTTTGTACCTCTTCCCATTGTTCTTCACTATTTGAAGCACAAAATTCCATTATTTTAAAGAAAAGTATAAAAAGACAAAAGAAGAAAATAAAAATAAAAGTCAATATCAGACGCTGCCCGTATAGATAGGACAGGGTCTAATCATGTTGTCTTGAGCACGGTATTAACACTGTTGTTCACTGTTCACTGTACTAACACAGACTGAAAAATTCAGATCGGACAGCTGTAGTCACTGATAAACTACATTCGTTTAAGGACCTGGAAGAGTATAACTACCGATTGGGAAAAGAAATATCTGCAATTAGTCGGGTATTTTGTTTAAAATTCAATGACAAATTTAATAGGAATCGTAATATATTTTCTCGCGGATATGTCTCTTGACTTAAACATGAACTTCAATGCCAACTATTCACGAAATCAGTGCATTCAATGCAGGACCAAGCCGAACACGCGGAAGACCGGAAATCCTTTTCTAAGAATTTTCCAATAAAACTAAAAAACATAAAGGTGGGTAAAAGGATCTTGTTCTTAATATGTCATCTGTTGAATTACGTTTTGCTGCAGATTTGTCTGGACAATCTTTGGTTAAAGAACGAAATAGATAAGACCACTTCACAAGCTTCATGCATGGATTTATGTTTGTCTGATAGGAAATACGGTATATGGTTTGCTTAAGGAATGCTTACCCAGCCTCTATTCCTTAACTTTGAAGAAAAATCCCTATTTTTTTATTAAAAATTATCGCTGGTGAAGTTAACGCTTGGGTAAATTTAAAAGAACTCTTGCAACTAACAGTGCAGAGTGTATGAAAATTGCAAGTTTGGAGATGAGAGGAGGTAATGAGATCAAATTTGAACGTAAATGGGGATTCGATAACAGTTTCGGTCATAACCATTGTAAACCAATGTTTAAAAATGCATTTAGCACTAATGAATATATTTTTTTAAATAGCTATGGTGACACTGAAATTGATAGAACTTAGAAATGGAATTGACGTATAGGTAAATCTGCGTTCATCGTCTACCTTACTTACTTATTACAGACCCATAAAATTAATTAAAAAAAAAAAAACAAAAAAAAAACTAAAGATCTAATGTGTGACGAGAAAAAGGCAATGAAAGATTAAATTTGCCAACTCCAAACTTTTGAAATTAAATTTTAAAGCGATCAAATTTACACGTTTAGTTTCAAGTTCACAATGCTGGTTGGTAGTGTTACCAACGCCACGTTTATTTGTTCCATTTGCGGGGCTACTCCAAAGAAGACAAATATTAAAAAAATCTTCATATCTTCTTCATTAACTCAAACACACCCTAATGTTGCTCGAAATGCAAAATTTACGCTAGTAATAAAAACTTGCATCAAAAATTTCATTTTGCTACCAAAGAAAATAGAAAAAAAAAATTTTCATTTTTTATAATTATCTTGCCATAACTTTTAATGGGTGCATTTCCGGACCCATGTTTATAGGAATTTTGTTGTTCAGCGTGTAGTTTTCTCTAAGATTTTGAGCGTTTGCAAATTTTGTCCATCCTGTGCGCACTGTGCAGCTTACGTAGCTGATTTAAATAAAAATATAACAGACAATGGCCACCTGATTTAATACGCCGATGACAACTGTTTGTATACCATAAGTAAAGATACTAATGATTGTTTTCAATCCTTATCACCAAAAACAGACAATTTACTTACAGGGGCAACAAAGAAAGGCCTGTATCAACTGATTTATAATATCAACTGAAAAATCGACAGTCTATTTTTAATAAAAAAAGAAAACAAATAGAACAGGAATTTCTCACCGTCAGCAATCATAATTATCCAATTAATAAGGAGGTAAAATGTTAAGGTCTCGTCTTGGATCAGAAAGTTAGCTGGAACCAACGTATTGTTAAAATACTCCTGAAATGTGAAAAGTACAACAATATATTAAGAGCTATCTGTTCAACTAAATGGGGAGCTGCCCTAAAATATGTATTGATTTCTATAAGTCAACAATTAGGGTTATAATAGATTTTGGTTGCGTATTTTATGGGAACGCGGCAAAATCTAAATTACTGACTCTCGATAGAGTACAGTATAGATCTATCCAAAAAAAGCTTAGGCCTGCTTAATAGCTGTTCGAATAATAATATTTTAGTCGAAGCTGGAGAACCTCCATTCATAATCAGAAGGGAAATTTTGACCGGTAAAATTGCTTGCAGAGGGCAACGAGTTAAATAATAAACTGGTTCAATTAACAACAAAGACCCTAACTCACATATATTGGAAAAGCAAAACACCTCCCCCATTGATAGCAGCTTTTTTAAACTTATAAAGATATGATTCACAGTATGAAAAAACCTCCTATATTCAATTGTATATACGATATATTTTCAATAAATATAGAAATAATTCCGATTCCCGACCTTGATACAATTCCACAAACCCAACGCGATTCATATTTCAACGAATACATTAAATCAAATTTTCTATCTTTTTATCTAATATTCACAGACGGGTCCAAGAGCCCAGAAGGAGTAGGCGCAGCTGTCTATATTCCTACACACAACAACAGTATACTTATTAGTATACACAAAAAGGCTTCGGTTTACACAGCCTAACTAAAAGCGATATTAACTGCTCTAGATTACATAAATGATAGCCACTCTAATAATACTCTAATTCTAACTGACAGTCTAAGAGCCATAAGAAAATTATAAAATCTAAATTTCAACTCCAAAACATCCTCTATAATAATCTCGATTTTGGAAAAAGTTCTTATAATAAAAAAAAACAAGGTAAAACTATTAAATCTCACTGCCCACTGGTCTCAATGGAACCATGGCTTGGTAACAGCAATGCTCCCAGATCATGGATAAGATCAATGTGCAGATTGAGAATTAATCATGCTATCTCTGGTACATACTTATACAAAATTAAAAGAAAAGAAATGGATTACTGTGAATTGTGCGAAGTTAAAGACGATCCGAAACATATAATATTGACATGCATAAAATATTCTGCCGAGCGATACCATTTTATAAATAAAATTAAAAATATAATAAATAAAGACAATCCTTCTTATATGGAGATTATAACAAACCTTAATTCTATACTAGAAGCATTAGGCCATTTTATAAATTCTACTGGCATTAAATTATAAAAAAGCATAGATTTTCAATGATTAAGAAAATATAAAAACAAACAATTATTTTGAATAAATATTATTTTAAAGTTGGCCAATGGCATCTAGCTAAAGCCTAAAAAAAATAGAAGAAAAAAAATCAACATTTCATATATAGGATCTCATAGAAAATTTAAACAGCTTTCAGATGGGAAAAAAAGATTTCGAATCGAAGAAATAGTTCCGGAGTTATTGTGATAAATGTGCCGGAAAAAAAACGAGTTTTTCTCAATAGTACGGTTTTCTCAATATTCTGCCATGGGTGTTTTACGGGACTAGATCTAAATTTAATATTTGAGTTGTAATAGAAAATTTAACCAGCTTTCATATGAAAAAAGAGAAATTTGAAGCTGATTAAATGTTTCGGAGTTATAGCCAAATGAGTACCGACAAAAGTGTTATTCTGGAGAACTGCGACTTACCTCAAGTAAAAAATCTAATTTTCCCTCTCCCATAGCTCTAAAACTATGACATGGGAAAGAGAGGAGTAAAATGACATTTGTTGCAAATTTGCTTTGCTTTTTTGGTTGGTTGGCTGTTCTATCTGCCGTTTCATTACCTAAAAGCCCTACGTGTCCCGGTACCCATTGGAAGAAATAATTGTTTTTCGGCATGTGTAAGAGAGAAATAATTTTAAAAAAAAAATGTAATTATATGATTTTGTTTGATGTATCAGTTTTAGATGTTGGCATGCCGACTATATTGGTATTTGCGAATATTCTTTCACAGTGTATTATGGAATGAAGGATGGCGTAAAGTTCTACGCTGAAGATACTAAGATTCAATGGGACTGAAAAAGAGAATTTCTGATTGTTCTGGCGGTCAAATACGGCGATCGAAGTGCGGGTTTGAGTTTTTGATGTATCAGAATAAATTTGGTGGTAATCGGGATATCGTTGATCTATTATTTCCAGTGCTGCTAGTTTCAGATGCAATGAGGAATACTGCTACTTATTCTGTGTTTTACCAATTAGATTGGGATTACTATTTATTTTAATTAGACATTTAGGAGCTGGTGTTGTTTATTTCTGATGAGCTTCAGATTTATGGAGTGATTTAAGCAGTGGTTGAAGTTCGTTAATATTTTTTTCTAGCTTCAGACACAAAACATCGCCTTTGTGAATTGCATTCCGAACCGGGTCGTTAGAATCCGAATAAACATTGAGAAGGTATTTTTTAGCTAACCACGTCCTTCTAATGTTTAACGGCATTTCTCCAGCGGAGGCCTGAAGTGCATTAATGGGAGACGTTTTGAAAGCCCCTAGGCACAACCGAATGGCACCTGATTGCAATGTGTTTAATACTTTGATGTAGGGGGATTTTGTTTCATTATATAATAACAGAGAAATAGTCTAGGACCGACCGGATAATTGTTTTGTATAATGTAATTAAATTCCGAGGGTGTGACCCCCAGGATACTCCGGCTAAGGATGTTAATATGTTTATATTATGAAACGATTGTTTTTGAATCGTTTTGATGTGGTCTCTGAAATTTAGTTTTCTGTCTAATGTGACTCCCAAGAATTTTAGAGTTTCTTCGCTTTTTATAGCGAATCTATCGTTAGACAGCTCGAAATCTTTCAGGATAAACTTTCTTTTCCTTGTAAAAGGAGTTATACTGCATTTTTTAGAATTTATTTTTAGTTTCATAGCCAAAAAAAGTTCATTTAACCTGTCTAATGCTGTGCCTATTGTTTGTTTGCCTTCTTCTGCCTTATTCACTGAAGTGTAGATTAAAAAGTCAGCAAATTGTATAATGTTGCAATTATTAATTTTGGTATTGGAAATATGTTCAGTGTAAAGGTTGAAGAGGGTGCGGCTCAGAGGGTCTCCTTGAGGGAGCCCTCTATATGGATCAAAAGCTACTCGTCCTTCCCAGCTGTCCACGAAATATGTCCGGTATGATAGGTAATTTGTTATCCATTGAGTTAATTTGATTGGTAGATGAAAATTTTTTAATTTGGAGCATAGAACTTGGATTTTTACGTTGTCGTATGCTCTGTCTATGTCTATTGTTAATGCAACAAGGATTTTTTTTTTTTGTAGGCTTTGAAAATATCGTTGGTAAGGAGCCAGATTGCGTCTGTGGTGGATCTATTTTTTCTGAAGCCAAAACAGAAAGGGCTTAAAATATTTTTTTGTTTCTATAAACCATTCAAGCCTATTTTTTATAATGATGTTGAATACTTTTGCTAAGCACGAGATGAGAGCGATAGGGCAGTATGAAGTTATTGTTGATGGGTCTTTACTGGGTTTTAGTATTGGGGATAAGATAATGCTACGCCAATCAGGAGGGATCATTGCTTCGTTCCAGAGTTGGTTTTGTGCTGTGAGCTGGTTTTTTTTTCATCGTGTCTGGTAAGTTTGGTCATTTCGTAATTGATTTCATCCATACCAGGGGTGGTTCCAGTTTTTCCACTCAATGCTGCTTCAAGTTCTGTTATTTGGAAGGGTGAGTCTAAGAGGTGGTCATCGCTTGTTGCACGGAGTAATGGTTGCCTAGGATCAAATATATTAGACAGTTTCTCAAGAAAATCAATCGCTTAAGTTTGGCTTGTCAGTACCATGTTTTGGATGTTGATCCTCTTGCCACGTAGAGATTTGATTTTATTCCACATGAACCCTGTTTGTTTTGGATTGATGCTCTCAATATATTTCATCCATGATTCTTTTTTTGCTTTTTTAATAAGGGATTTGGTTTTGTTAATTTTTGATCGCATCGTTTTGTAATTATATGCCGTCATGTTTCTTAGGTATTCTTTTATTGCTCTTTTCTTTTCCCCATCTGCCTTGCGGATTTCTGCATTCCACCAGCATTTCGGCACGAATTTTGAATGGTACTCCGAGCATTTCCGAGGTATAGCTGATTCTCCTGCCAGGTTTATTATGTCAGTCAGCTCTGTTATGTTATATGTGGAGTTGGTTTTTTTTCCAATTCTGTGACTTTATCTAACTGTTTTATTTAATCTTTTGAAGTTTCGTTTAGGTAAAAGTTTGTGTTTCATCTGAGGTTTGAAGTTGTTTATTTCTATGAGGATTTGTAGGTGGTCGCTCCCCAGAGTTTCTGGTAATGCGGTCCAGGTAAGGTTGTAGAATAGATCCGGTGTGGCGAATGATAGATCTAGTATGGAGGGTCTACTAGTAGCCGTTCCTAATTTTGTAATGGTTCCTACTTCATTTAGTAATAACAGAGGACTGTTTTGTAATGCCGTAATTAGATTATCTCCTCTGGGTGTATCATATTCCTGAGGACCGAAAAATGAGGAGTGCGTATTGAAATCTCCACCCAAGAGTGAACTACAGTTGGGGTATTTTTTTTGTAAATCAAATAAACTTTGGATATTTTGAGGTGATGGTTTCCTTCTATGATCTGGTGGAATATAAACTGATATTAATATGATGGGAGGTTCGGTATTGAGAAGTTTAACCCCTACTGCTTCAATCGTTCCCAGATTATTTAATTCTATATTTTCATAGAGTAAAAAATGCCCACCCCTCCGTATATATCTCGTCTGTTTCTTATTATTATATTATAGGTTTGAGCATGATATGTCCTTTTATTACTAAACCAAGTTTCCTGCAATAAAGCTATTTTTATTTTATTTATATTAAGATAATTTTCGATTTCGGAGAATTTATTTTTTATGCTTCGACAGTTATATGGTAAGATTTTCAATCTATAATAATGGATGCTAATTCTATTATTGGTCATTTAGGAAAGGAAGGAATAGACTAGGTGTTATCGTTTTCTGGTCAATGCCGAGACTAAGATGGTTTAAATTGAAGAGCTGTGATAGATAGTTAGAAAGGTATTTGTTAACAGTAAAAGGGATCAGAATTATATACGTTATAAATATATGCAAAATAGAACGATTAGTATTAAGTCTTAAGTATTTGTTGAGTGTATTAAGGTTAGTGATTAGGAGGCACATTTTCATTTTTTTTTGTAATGCTGATATTGACTTTATTATATCATTATTTTCCTGCACAAAGTTGTAAAAGGTTTGTCTTATAATATTTACTGTTTCCTCTTCTTTTTTCTATATTTATAATTTTATTTATTAAAGAATTCAACAAATTGATATATTTGCTATCCGAGTTGACCCTATGGGGATTATTTGTTATTAAAGGAGAGGATATAGTTCGTGGCTTATACATTGGGGCTACAGTGCTCTTAATCTGATAATCACTAATGGTGTCATTATATTTTTTACGTTTTATATTATCTTTATTAATTTGAAGCGAAGAGTTTTTTTTCCAGGGTTTTTAGTAACGTCTCTGTTATACCGGTAGGGGTTTATAGCTGAGAATTCGCTATTTAAGGGTAACTGAGGAAAATCTAAGCCGGAGAATTTGTTATATGTAGGGACCGGAAATAGACTGTTTGCCTCATTAAAACTAAGAGGTTTGACTGCCATTGCCTCTTTTATTTTCTTTTGTCGAATTGCTTCAGGAATTCTTTGTTTGTTGGGAGGTGTCCGTTTTTGCAATGTATACATTTTATCTCATTGCCGCAAAAATCTGATTTGTGTTCATTGGAGCCACATTTTAGGCACCTCTCTTTTCCTCGACATTTCTCTTTTGTATGCCCATATCTTAAACATTTTTCACAAAATAGGGGTTTGAAAATATACGGGTGAACTTTCCTAGGCGCTGACATCCTAAGAGTGATGTTTTCAGGAAGCTTCTGAGCATGAAATACAATTTGAATAGTTCCCGTAGGTACTGTTGTTACATTTCCATCGGGATTTTTCATTCTTCTGCTAAAACGGCGAACTTTAATTATTTTTTTATTAGAGTGAATTTCGCTGAGAATTTCTTCTTCTGAGAGAGATGGGTGAACATCTCGAATAACTCCGTATTTTAATACGTTGGTGTTTGGAATAAAAGCGCTGAGTTTATTTATTTCAAGAAATTGATTTTCTAAAAAGCGGTTGGCAAGTTCCTGAGTTTTGAAGTTAATTTCTATTTGGAACCTATTTTTTTTTTTTAACAGAAAAAACCTGCGAATTGTTTAATCCTAAGGTTTTACCGATTTTCATATCATGAAAGCACGATATATTTTCATCAACTGATTTTCATCTATTATATAAACGGTCCTTTGAAATGATGGAGATATTTGTTAACTACTCGGTCTTTATTTCGAATTAATGTCATATTAATATCAGGGGGAATAGCCCCCTGACTACATTCTCCCATAATCTATACGACTTTAGTTAATTATAAATGAGTAAAAAAGATACTGGCCTAAATTAATAAAAATAGAATATATAAACTGATAACTGGCCTGTAAACAGCTAGCTGGAGGTAGCAGAGGATTAGGTTTAGTACGTCCGCACAGTGTCACTGATAACTCACAACTGATGTGGTAAATATTATTAACCATATATTAATATGAGTTGGTGATCCATATGGAAAGGAATTGATCCACGAATTGATCTAAAACAGCTTGTTTATTATAAAGCATACATATTAACTTGTAAATTACCTATACAAAAATAATGGTAGTACTAGTAGGTACTACTATGCAGCGGGAAGTGTGGGTGGGGGGAGGAGACTAGGTGGCTCAGATCAGGATACCGCTGGATAAAGTAAAGGTTTTGACTGGATTGAACGAAGTTACCGTACATGATGCGTGCAGGAAGAGCTATACAACAGAACAAAAAGTGGCAGCATCAGTCCGTCGAGGAGATGACCAAACTTTTGACAACACTGATTATTCCGCATCAGACGTCAAACTTAAAACATGCCACTAAATAAAACGTTACATGTTCATTTAAATATGTCAAACGCTCCTCTCTTGATCAGTGGAAGAAAAATGCGTTGAATTTGCTCACGCAATCAATGCAGCAGTCAGACCCAAATCTTTTCTTTCTTCGGTTCAAATAAGCTTTGGGATCTATTTGTACAGGAAATTAGGATAAGGCACCTTGTAGACCTGTGTCACTCCATGGGAATATCCAGCACCAATGAATAGCCCAGGAGATTTGATAGTTCAGCTATTCTCCGTGGACAATTGTTTCAAATTATCGAAGGAGTCTTTCTACAGTTTGTATTGGACAATGCAGAGGTCAACGTGAATATGATCGATGGAGAGAATACAGTCAAACCTTGCTTGAACACTCCGCACCTCCAACTTACAGACTCTAACGAAGAGGCTCTCCTAACCAGTTAAGCCACAGCCCTCTCGACACCCTGAACAAGCTGAGTCCTCAAAGAGACTATGGTGAGCTCAGGGTCACTCAAATGTGAATATGGTAAGCATAGAATTAAAGCCATACCATCGCACACTACATTTTTGGATTAATATTTTCGTAATTGTGGTAGACTGTAATGTTAAAATTTTCAATTGCAGGAGTCAGCTGAGTCGTCATATCGTCAACCCCCGTCTCCTATATAGTTTGTGTATTTCACCTTAAATTCTTTTGCACTATTACACGAATTATACTTTACAATAAACTAGCTGGTTTAGAATCTATTAGACCTACAAAGCTAAGTTGTAGCAAATTTAATGTACTTTAAAAGTGGTTACGCATGCTTTCTAAAACGCAATAATTAGAAAATACAGGCAAAAAACTGAAATAACTAAAATTTCGAGGATTTTTGACCACCAAAAGTTTTCCCGTCCGTTTTTTCGGTCACAAACATGGATTTACACTACTCAGACGTGCCCATACAACATATCAAAAATGAAGCTCTCTTCTATTTTTTGTGACCCTCAAACACCTGGCCGCTGGCCTACGAGAGAAATGGAAAGAGATAATTAAGAAGGCCTTTAGAGCCAGCGAGTAAGTATTTATGAGAAGGGATGAAGCCGCGACGGGGGTGCTACTATATTATATTATATTATATAATATTTTATAATTATATACAAAATATATTATAATTATATCTACTATATAAATACCACTCACTCATTCAACACGAAATCTCAGAAACCACCGAACGGATTGGAATGAAATTTGGTACGTAGCTTCCTCTAGGGCCGTAGATGCCGTAGAAAGGTTTTCAAAAAATTCGACCTGAATAGTGGCTAATTAGCGGAAAAACGCGGTTTTTTTGCGCATTTGAAATTCATTGAAATAATGTTACGGATCGTAATGATACTTAGCATATTGTTTCTAATTAAATGTTAGGCACGATAACAATTATTTTCTAAGTAGTTTGTCCTGTATTGGTACTACAACTGGGTAAAATAACAGTACTCATAAAATTGTATTAGGAGAATAATAATAGATTTATTTGGTATATGGTATATGGTGATACGCTAAGTTAAAAAATAGGTTAGATGTTTAAGCAGCACACTTTGACCACAAATTAAGTTCCTTATATTAGTAAACAAAAAAAAAAATACGTTACTGGAATTTCGAAACCTTATTATATGGTAATTTCTGTGAACTCCTGGTGAATGCAGATGTGTACCCTTACAAGTTTAAGTTGTTTCGTGACGAGAAGATATTAGTCTGCTATGGAGAGGAAGTTGAGGGGGTTAAAAGACTTTAGTCCTCTGGTGATGATATAGAAGGGCCACTTGGGTGTAGATATTCCTTACGAGCAACCCACCAACCTTGCTTCATCAGTAGCTTCGTCCCCAACTACTCTTCCTTAAGCTTTCCGGTCACAAGAAAGTTCTTTTTTTCGAATCTGAACAAATTGAACCTAGCCTTTTTGAATTTTATTCCTTGAACCTAGAATATACCTTGGTTCTCAATTCAGATGAGCAACATATATCCATATTGAATTAAACTCATCAATCTAAAAGTAAACAACGTAGGAAATGATTCACAGATTCAGCACGCAACAAACAACTAAGGAAATCGGAATCCAACTTTCTCCCTTTCAAGAATATCCTGAACTCTTGCACAGCCTCCTTACTTGCATCCTGAGGCATAGCATTTTATAAATATTATTTGGAAATAGGACGGTTGTTTCCAAATGACGTCGTTCGGAGTAAAAGAGATAAAAGGGGGACGTTTCATGCCAACATTTAGGGTGCGAGGACAGGTATATCACAGAATATGGAATTTGATGCCTGAAACGCAATAGCAGCCGTCTTTTATTCATATAAAGTTTGTTGGTGATGACAACCATGAAAGAGGAGGTATTCGCTGCGGTTTAATTTTGCAATCTCCCCAACCAATTTATGCTTGATATGTACGCAAAAATGGAAATAGAAAGACTAAACTTTATTCGAAAAAATCAAAAAGGTTGAGAAGAGGAGACCATATTTACTTGAAGGATGCCATAAGAAAGGCTGATGGTCTGGTATCGGAGTTGGGTAAGATGGTAGTGCTGCCTCGAAGCTTCACTAGAGGACTGTTAAAATTAAAAAATAAAAACTAATAATGCAAATTGTTATATTTACTTATTAAATTATTCTAAGAATGTAATTCTTTAGATTTATTCAAGTAATGATAATTATGAACTTTAAGCTTAACTTTTACTAATTTAAGTTGTCCTTAATCCTGATGATATAAAACTGTAGTGGATCACGGTCACTCTCAGCTATATTTTTATAATTATATATCATCACCGTTTTTACGCTTATTTAATTTCGTTGCATTTGATTGGCTTTTATCAAAAACTATGTCTGATGATAGTGCTATATGAAGTGTAGAATTCCAAAAACGGCTAAGCCTATTTTTCAAAATTTTTCACAGTTAGTCGACAAAGGTAAACATTTGACTGAATTAGGAAAAGGCCTTATTTTTTCTTCTTTTCGGCGAAAACCTGTTAACTAAATATAATCTAGTAGAAAAACTATTTAAAAAAAAATTCTCTGATCTTTTGAAATTATCAATAGTAAACATGATACCTAAACAAAAAAAAAAAACACCTGAGCTCCCATCCTCATATCGTCCAATATCACTTTTGCCTATTATGGGCAAAATCCTGGAAAAACATCCCGAAACGCCTGTACCCTATCCGAACGTCACACTCCACTATCCAACAATCCCATCGTGTGGTGGACATAGTCTCATCAGCATTGGAACGCGGAATGTACTGCACTGAAGCCAAGCAATTGACCGAGTCTGGAACCAGGGACTGCTTTACAAACTCCGTGTATTCCTACCTCCTACATACTTCCTTATTATCCGCTCCTATCTCAGTAATAGAACCTTTAAAGTTAAGCATTACTTTTACTTCTCTGACCTCTTTATCCAATCTGCCGGTGTTCCTCAAGGAAGTATCCTAGGTCCTATCCTCTACACGATTTATACATCTAACATCCCTACACATCCTAGTACTGTACTTACTACGTATGCTGATGACACATGTGTGTTATCATTAAATCAAGATCCATTCATAGCATCTCAAACATTCCAATCTCATATAATAAACATTCAAGAATGGTGCCAAAATTGGAGAATTAAAATAAATCCGAATAAATCTCGTCAAATAACCTTTACCCTTCGTCGTAAGCCAACGACTTCCTGTCCTACAGTATCCTTTAATAACATTCCACTGATCCCCGTTAAACAGATCCGCTGCCTAGGGCTCCAACTGGACAAACGTTTAACTTGGAATCCACATAAAAGACTAAAACGACAGGAAACTGCTGGTCGTTTTCGACTTCTTCAACATTTACTAGACAAATGTTCAAAACCACCGATTTCCTACAAAAGACTCATTTACATGACAGTTATTAAACATATTTTGACATACGGAGTTGAGCTTTGGGCCTCAACTAAACTATCCTATTCATGTTGTATTCAATCCTTCCAATCCAAGATCCTTAGAAAAATCCTAATTGCTTCTTATTTCATCACAAACAATCTTATCCACAAAGATCTTGAAATTCCTTAGGTTTCTGACTTAGCTCAAACATATATATATATATATATATATATATATATATATATATATATATATATATATATATATCCTATCATAGCAAAGTCTACAATAATTCAAATCCATTACTATCACAAATTGCTTCTCATTCCATTCCTGAAAACCCTCCTAGGCGTCTATATGTAAGATTGTTTCAACGTGATTTATTCTTTTTTATTACAAAGGAATTAAATTACACGTTCTTTCTAAGTAGTAATTATAACATAAAACACTTTAAACAAGATAACATTAAACAAACCAAAGTTATTAACACTCTGTCTCTCATATATGTTTTAATTAAAAGTCTCACAAACATTTAAGGTTGCAGCAGTGCTGTTATCACATGGTAGCAAACTTACACTTCCACCCCTGAAGAAAATTCACTGGGAGAAAAGAGAAGCAGCTTGCTAGAATGAAAGAAATTTGAATTCTTCTTCTTCTTTCCGCTTGCTACTTCATAAAATGTTGGTTAAATCTGTCGGCTGATTGAAAAAGGTCCAGTTTCAGGTACGGGGTCCAGTTTGTTGCGATTTATTTTGTTTCCGTCTTCGATGTACACTAAATCGCCAATCTTGAAATCGTGCTGTCTTCTATTCTTGTCTATTCTATGTTTGTTTATTTGAAAGCTCCTTAAAGAATTTTGAAAAGCTATTTTTCGGTCTTCTTCAAGGGAAGATGGATTGTCTTCGATAAGAGGAGGTGTAGCTTGTTTCTTTCCTAGGAGTAAGTAAGATGGTGCAAATTTCGTTGAGCTATGAATTGTATCATTATACTCAGTGACACATTCCTTTGCGAGAATCGGCCAGGCTTTATTTGTCTCCCTGTTTATTTTGCAAACGATTCACTAGCGTCTGATTTAACCTTTCGTTAAGCCCATTTGATTCAGGATAATCAATGCAAGTTAAAACAATCTGAATCCCTTTTCTATCCAAATAATTTTGAAAATTTAGGGTAGCGCCTATACCTTTAAAACTGGCGTCTGTTTCAATGAAGACGGGCTTCTTATAATCGTCAATTGACAATATTGGAGCCGTACATAAATAATCTTTTACCATATTAAAAGCTTTTTCGCAATCATCGGACCAATCAAACTTCACATCTTTTCTTAATAATCAATGCAATGGTTCCAGTTTTTGAGAACTATTTGCTATATATCTCAAGTAAAAGTTGATTGAACCTAAAACACTTCGTACTCCAGTCTTATGTGATGGTCTTTGTAGGTTTTCAATTGAAACTAAATTACCTTAGTTTCAACTAAACAGAGACACTGTTCTTTGAAATTGTATGGCCTAGATATTTGACAGATTTAGCTGCAAACAAACACTTGACTAATTTTAGTTTGAAACCTTCAGTATCAGTCATCTGCAAAAATGTTTCGATATGTTGGAGATGATCTTCCCACGTTTGAGAGAATATCAAGATATCATCATGCAGAATGATGCAGAATTCATCCAAACCATTTCTTCTTATAATATTTAATAAGATGCTCTGGAACGTAGCCGGAGCATTTTTCAGACCAAATGGCAGCAATTTAAACATGAACTTTCCATAAGTCGTAATAAAAGAAGTTCTTTCTCTGTCTTCTTCTTTTAGTGTGGTACACCAAAATACCGAATTAATGTCTAAAACTGTAAAGTATTCACAATTAACAACTTTGTCGATTACGTCTTGTATTGTAGGAAATGGAAAAACTTCTAGAACTACCAATTTATTTAATTAACGAAAATCGATACACAAGCGTGATTTCTTGTTCTCCTCTTTCATGAACGCGAGGGTTACAGGTGAAGCGAACGGAGAATCCGATTCTTCAATAATCTTTGCTTGCAATAATAACTTAATCTGATTCGCATTTCTTCATCGCCAGGAATTGAGCATTTATACGGTCGACAAGTAACATACTCGTTAGATAATAATTTTATCTCTGCTTCTTTTGATTTCACTTTCCCAATAACAAATTTATCCTTTGCAAACATATGTTTATGTTTTTCAATTAGATTTGCAATCTGCTTTTTTCGCTCTTCGTTTTCAATATGATTTAGATTGGCATCGGATTCTTCTATTTTTAAGTTTTAAGTAAAATTTAATTCAATATAATCATTAGAATCATCTTTATCAATTAAAACTTGACTATCATTGAATTTATTTTTAACCATCTGATCTAATTTAGATCGATTTAAACTATCTTCTCGATCACTATTGGATCGGTCTTCATTTAAATCTATCACATCATTGTTGTCTGCTCGTTGTAGTATTTTTAGGTCTTCGGCTTGAATCAATTGAAATTTTTTTATGGCATCAATCCCCAATAAGATGTCATAAGAAAAATGATCGTTTTTGACAATGTAAGTTGAAATGTGATCAGTTATACGTCCAATGCGAAGTGAAATTGTAGCTCGGGCTGAAGTGAAATTTAATCCGCTGATAGTTTTCAATACAATCTTTTGTTCTATTAATTTCAACTTTAGCAAATCAGCAATTCGTTGAGAAATTAATGTAACGTTGGAGACACAATCATAGATAGCTTTTGTTTTAATTTTGTCACATATGATTACGTTTAGCTTTATCAACGGATCTAATTTCGCCCGGTTCTTCAGTTTAAATGTTTGTTATCTAAGTCTGTTTGTAATATCTGTATGTCGCCAATCCCAGAAGATCCTTCTGTCATGTTAGATTTTAGTTTTTCTGAGACTTTATTTCGATTTCGGCACTCCGCTACGAGATGGTATCGATACGGAAAACCAATAGCTGCACAAATTGAACATGCCTTGTTTTGACCTTCTTTGACGTTCTTTGAGTGAAATTCATCTCTCTTAAAAGAGTTTTGGGGTCAGAACTATATTTCAATCTAGGATTTGAGGGATTTTCCTCTTTCTTTCGAGAAAACAAGTCCTCTAGTTTTCGGAGTTCTGTATATAAGTCTTCCATCTTGTTAATGTTTTCTCTATCCTGTTCTTCTTGGGCTTTTTTTTTTTTTTTTTTTAGCCAAAAACTATGAGGTTGATACGTGATAATTCAGTACCCCTAGGTTCTACTTCTAGGCATAACTTTTCCATTATAAGCGCGAAATCGATTAAAGATCCACCCAAATAATTGTAGTTAAAAGCTTTCCTAACAATTTACCAGCCTTTATCAACAAAAATGTTCAAGAATGACTCCTTCCAAGTATTCCAATGACCATTTGCACCTATTTTCTTCAGATTTATTTCAAACCAATCTTTTGCTGGGCCCATGACAAAAAAGCGCAAAGCCTGAATTTTACCAGTATCGGAATTCACCTGGAAGCGGCTACACTCTTCTTCAAATTTAGCTAACCATTCTTTAGGATCTGATTTTCAATTTGATTTAATTTGATTTCCTCTTGTTTTAAATTTGAATATAATTGGTTTTCTAATTGTCTAATACGACTTTCTAACTCTACTTGTTCAGCTTGAACAACTCGGGAAATTGATATTGGGTCACATTTTTCTCGTAAGCAAACATTATCAACTTCATAAAAATATTCTTTTTTTATATCTTCGCCGATTTTTACCGCAACTGTTCTATAACCTTTTTGGTTCTTAATTGCCCTACATTGCATTTTTTATTTGATAGATAAATGTGGTTACTTACCTCTTTAAATTCTTCTGGCACTAAATACCAAGTACTTTTATCAATGGATATGCATTGGATCACAAATTCTTTCTCAGTTTTCTTAACAACTTGAACATAAATTACATATATCCATTTCTTACAAGTTGGAATCTTGTAATTTAATTTGTAAGATTGTTTTAACGTGATTTTATTCTTTTATTAGAAAGGAATTAAATTACACGTTCTTTCTAACTAGTAATTATAACATAAAACACTTTAAACAAGATAACATTAAACTAACCAAAGTTATTAACACTCTGTCTCTCACATATGTTTTAATTAAAAGTCTCACATACGATTTAAGGTTGCAGCAGTGTTGTTATCACATGGTTGCAAACTTACATATATATATATTCTGATCCAATCCGTGCAGTGTGCAGTGTGGTCACGATCTAAATCATGTTTGAAGAAGGAGGTTCAAGATTTTAAGAACTGCGGGAACCTATGTAAATCTTGGTGATTTCCCGCTGTTCAAAGGCTTTATATGTGGTTGGAAGACAGCGAATCCACTGCACGTTGCAAGCAGAAGTAGGAGAAGGAGGCTCAGCTGATTATGTAGACCACTCCAGGAAACGGTGTCAACAACAGGATTAAACAATAAGAATAAAACAAAAAATAAAATTCTCCGTGAACCGTGTTGCGGGAAGGCCAAGAAGGGACAAGGAAAACAAAATCCCTTCTTTTTAATACAGCAATAACTTATAAGGATTAATCAGGTCAAGTGCCTTTAACATTTACAATAGAACTTTAACTGTGGGAATTGCTGTATGTGAAACTGTTGAGTTTACACACCATCTAGGAATCTTAATCACTCGAAAGTTTCTAACAAAATATTTTATCTTACTCGGAAGTTAGCAACACCTATTTTCTTTAATATACTTTCAGTAATTAATTAAGTATTTCTGCTCTAATGACCATCTTAAACACTACTTACAAATTGTTTGGTTGAGTGTTTTAATAACAACCCCTCTTACCTTTATCTAACGAATTTACCTTCTGTGGAGAGATTAAATGGGCGATTCTAATTAACAAATAACTACACATTACATCACATTTATGTACTATTACAAATATAGATATGGATATGTTTATTTTGGCAAAACTTTATATGAATAAAGCATTTAAATTTAGATTAATGAGAACTTTTCATTTCGGAACTATTGCTATTTGAAATTCAGATAAAATAATAAAATATTATTAGTGTGTGTTTCTCATTATGTTTATTTCATTTATTCAACTGGTTAATTTCAGATGGATGATGGATTTGAGAAACTTGGTTTAGTAGTAGAACCTGCAGTAATAGAATTTACTGATTTTTTACCTGGAGAAGAATCTTCCCACCAGAATATTACTTTTTACAACAGAGGTAAACGAAAAATAACCTTGAAAATACTGAAGCCATATTCTTGGGTTAGCATTTATAACATCTTAAAATGTACATATTATGTAATCGGATGAACACTTACTGTATTAAAAATTTATCTTTCAGGTGTTCGTTGTAAATGATAACAGTACGCAGATATTTCTGTCTCCTGGCTTATCTGTAACAAGGAAAGTGACATACAAATATGCTCATGATTTTTCTCATGAATCTAATTTACCTTTTGTTATTGATAATGAATATTATTTTGATATACCAATAAAAGTGTAAGTGTAAATAAATTAATTTTAATTATTAATTACGAATAATATTAGTTTTTTTTTTTACACAATACGTTTCTAATATTTGCAGGAAGAGAGGCCAGTCATTTCTGACTGTGTCACCGCTTCGCCTTAATTTTGGTATTATTGATCTCGGTTGTCGATTTGTCGCTCAGTACCTGACTCTTACGAACAGTGGTAGTTTTGTTGCGAAATTCGCTGTGGATTTCGGAAGTAACAAATTAGACTTGCTAGCAACACCCAAACAAGGCCAAGTTGCACCATATGGCGTGCAAGTAGTCAAAATAGAAATGGCTGGATTTGTAGCTGGCGAGCTGCTCGATGAATTTTGGTAAGTGCGCTAGTAGTACCATTGAACCATCAACTTGAGGTAACTGAATCAAAGCTTGAACCAATTACAATCACATTATAAATTAGTTATTTTAATCTATACTATTATATAAAAGGACAGATTTTTTTACATATGATCGATCTTATGTAAAAATAATAATAATAATAATGAAATAAATTAATATTAGAATAGTTTTAAATACTAAGGAAGTTCACTCCCTGGGAGGGGAACTGCAGTTCTAACTGCCTCCGAACTTGCCCGACTGTTAAAAGATAGAATTAATAACAGCTGGCAATCGATGTGGGAGTAAACACTCCGCAATACCACATACAATACTAACCTAACCATTAAGCACATCTTCGAGGAATGCCGCCGCACAGTGGGGCAAACGTGGAAAAAACCATAAACTCTTATGATTTTCTTTTTTCTTTTTTCATTATTTTTGTACACCTAAATAAATGTAGCATAAGGTTGTGGAACTGATTTTTTTCGATTATTTGAATACCAGGATCTGTACACGTCCTTGAAGTTGCCCATTTCTGGAGCCATAACTTAAAAACCGTTAAAACAGCAATCCTTAAGGACGAAAAAGCTAATTCTAATTGTGGATGGAGAGAGTGGCCAAGGATGTCCTTCAGCCTCGAAAAAACGTCAAATTCTGGCAGATCTGTAAAACAGTGTCCTTTTAAGGTCCGCCATCTTAAAACCGTTAAATATTTTAAAACAGTATCCTGGAGGACAACTATAGCGGAAGTTATCCTTCGGATAACTTAAAAAACCGTTAAAAACATATTATCCTTAAGGACAAAAAGCTAATTCTAATTGTGGAAGGAGAGAGTGGCCAAGGATGTCCTTCGGCCTCAAAAAATCGTCTGATCCTGGCAGATCTGTACAACAGTGTCCTTATAACAGTAAAAAGTCATAACACGGTTTTGAAGTTCTGTTAAAATAATTTTTTATGAGGCTGAATTTTTAGCAAACATTTTGTATTACCCTTTGAACTTCACTATTGATGTTTACTGGTTTATGGACGATTTTTATTTCGTAAATGTAGCCCCAACCTTGACTGCCAGGAATTTTCAAAGTTAGCTATCTCGTAAATCTAACTTATCTTCATTTCACTTGTTCTTTCAAAAAAAGCTACACCGAACTAGGCTCTCTTTAGGGGTTCAAATTGAAGTACAGGTGTCTGAGGAACCGTGTTATAAATATAAATGCCGGCTTCGGCCATATTTGTTCAGGGGATGAATTTATGTGTTTTCACTATACAGAAACTAATTTTTAGCATATTATTTTTTTTTTTTTTTTTTTTTTTTATAACTAGGATGTGAAAATTGGCTTACTATATATGTGTATTTGTTTTTATTAGTTTGTCTTTTTTAATATATATATATATATATATATATATATATATATATATATATATATATATATATATATATTTTTTTTTTCTTTTCTTTATTCATTGTAAGATGATGAGATATGATATAATTTCTTGTTTTCTATACAAAAACACATAACTTTCTTGAGAGACTTAGTACCAGAATATAGCAGAAAAAATAATTTTCAAAAATAGCTCTTCAAATAAAAAATCAAAGATAGGATGTGAAAATTGGCTTACTATATATGTGTATTTGTTTTTATTAGTTTGTCTTATTTTAATATATATATATATATATTTTTTTTTTCTTTTCTTTATTCATTGTAAAATGATCATATATGATATGATTTCTTGTTTTCTATACAAAAACACATAACTTTTCTTGAGAGACATAGTACCAGAATATATCAGAAAGAATAATTTTCAAAAATAGCTCTTCAAATAAAAAATCAAAATCAATTGAAAATAAAAGTTTTGGAATTTGGATGACCAATTTATGGGGTTATTATTTGTATCACTGAGTTCTTATAATTGTATACCTTAGTTCTCTCATGAAGATTATCATATTTATTTATTTTATTATTTTATATCAATGGCCACTCCAATCATTTTCGATCTTTATATCTTACTAAATTCAGAGATTTAAAGTAAAATGTTTTTAAAAATGTGTTTTATTAATATATAAATCACATTTGGCTTTAAAACTGAAGGTGAGCTATAATAAATATCACAGAGATCATCATTCAAGAAAGTGCTCTAGAACAGCAACAAATGAAGATGTTTTTCATCTTATCGTGGTGACTTCTGATCCGGTGATAAGTAATTTAAGTCCGCATTTAAAAAAAAGAGGTTCCCATTAAATGATGAAGCTTCTTATTTACTGTTATAGAAAAAAGGAACAATTCGAAAACTTTTTTTTCTTTACTTTTATAGTTAATAGCTTTTATATCTGTACGTAATATAACGAGTGAGTATAATCTTTGTCAATATAAGATTGATAATTGTAAATAGCTGCCCAGTCTATTCAATAGAATTCAACTGAAGTTACTTTGTAAAACTTATTACATTTTTTAAATTATTTTAAACATTTTAATTTATTTCCAAATATAACCTAATAATGAATTTTAACCTAATTCAACGAATCTTGGGTCTGTAATAGAGCTATAAGTAAATTTCATTCAATTTAGCACCTAAAAAAAAATATATAATAATAACAAACTTGATTTTTTTTAATTGATTTTACTTTTTTTTTAATTTTTAAACTGAAAACATGGCTCAATGCTGATGATCAGATTGCTCTGGTTATAGTTTTATTTTATTCAGCAGCTTAGATAACATATAAATACACACCCCAAATTTACTTTATTAATTTTTCTTATTTTTTGTTCTTAGATTTTGACCCTTTCTGATCATCTGATGAAGCTGATTATGGTTTCATTCAATTCAGCACCGCATGAAATATATAATTCCAAAATTTCATGCTTATAGCACGAACCGTTTAGAAAATATGATGTTTTTACCCATTTTGCCCCACTGTGCGGCGTTACCAACAAGCGTTGCAACAACTTAACATACCATCAGAAATATCAAGAGCACTCAGAGACTATGAGAATACTTTAAATAAGATCATTGAATTTCTTTTACGAAGTTAGTTAATCGATAGTATCTAACCTACAACACTTATTACTGCATATATAATTTATTCATTTAATTTTATAAATTATTTATTTATTATTTTTTTTTTTATCTATTTAAATTAACCTACGGGCGTAGATGGCCATAGATGTTTTACGCCCTTTATAAATAGCACTAACTAACACAAAGGAAGTATTTATAGGTTTGTTAGAAACTTCTGCAGAATAACGTATTAATGACTCCTCCCCTCCACCCGCAAAAAAGAAATTAATGTTTCAAATAAAAGTGGTAAAAATTTGACCATTTAGAAGTGATGCTGGAACTCCAGTTTTGTTTTATAGGTTCAAATATCAATTTTATGGATCAGAACAAACTATACTAATAAAAATCAACAATTTCAAATTAAAAAATATATAATGAACTACGGAAATCCCGTCTTTTGAGTCTTTTGTTATGCCTAATAACTCTTTACAAATTTATTTGATCCGATTATTTCATATTTAGTTATATTATGCGTTAACGATGTTTTATTTAATAACATATTTATTACATACAAATGAAACATAGTTTATTCCTAATCATTTCTAGGGTGAAGGGTGATCCTCCTTCAAGAATAGAAGTTGAGGTCCACGTTCTGTTTCCCTATTTCCAAGCAATGCACCCGAATACAACTGGTGACTTCACACTTATAAATTTCAAACCGACATTCTTTGGAACAGAAAGATATGAGACCTTCATTGTTCAGAATGTATCATCATTTCCTTCTTGTTTTGTGGTTTTGGCAGAAATGAACAATCAGTTATTTGTAAGTTCTGAAAGTTAAGAAAGGAATCGTTGGCTTTTTGGTAATATACGTAATATACATTTTTATATAATCGTTAAACATAATATTAGTACAATCTATTAAAGTACAATAAGCCAAACTAGAATTATTTAAAATATTCAGAATACATTTATTTGATGTCTTTTTTATATTTTTACAATAATATTCATTATTAAATATGCAATCTGCGTGAACATAATAATTATTTTTCTTAATAAATAGTTGTTGATCTAATTCTAATTGTTTAAAGGTATTATTAATGTACATTGGTACTGGAATTATCAAAAATCCATTATTAGATTGCTCATGAGTAGGCAAACTTATAAATACATGAAATGTAGAATTATAATAAGAACAATAGATTTTAGTATTTTCCCATATAATTTCAATGTTTCTAGAAATTAAAGTAACATTAGAGGGTATGTTGTTTAACATCAGCCATTAGATTAGAATGAATTATTCCTGACTTACAAATTTCCATTGAAAGTAATAGTGAGTTTAATATTCGTTCTAATAACTGCGTATGCATATAAAAATAATAAGCTTAGCCTTCCATATTTAGTTCGTTTATAGAATCTTAAATTTTGTAATAATTATTATTAATACTTTTTACATCTTTTTTCATATTTATCAATCAATTGTTTGTTTGTATCAATTATGAAACACGAAAATTTTTTCTCGTTAATATTACAATATTTTGAACCGTGTTACTTAATGTCTTTTGAATCATTTTGTCATGGTGTCAGAATACCTGGGGATTGTGTCAAATCTTGTATTTTTAACAAGTTACATTGTATGAAGAGTAGTTGAAGAATGATTAAGATCTTCATCTGAAACACGAAAATAAGATTTCTTCTTTTTATTAGGACGTTTTATATTATTAACATGCTCTTTGTTGATTTTTAATTTAATGTATTGATTTTTATTTTTACTTTTAACTTAAGGAGTTTTTACATAAATAGTGTGTTAGTTAGTTGAAATTTAGCTTTAATTGGTTTCCTATCATATTTGCTTGTTTTACAAATATCACATTGATTTATAAGTTCGGTTATTTTATCTTTAATGTTTGGAAAGTATATTTTCCTTTTTAAATGTTCATAGGTTTGAAGTATTCCACGATGACAAGTTTTTCCTGTGTGGTAATTTATTATTTCTTGTTTTTGTTCATTTAAGTCAGTAATATCTGTACAAAGTAATGAATATTTCTTGATTTTAACAGTTTTAAATTCCTTTTCAATGATTTTTCTTATTTCGTTAAAATATGATTCTAAAATTTGTCTTATTGCAGCAAAATTAGATTGGCAATATATTCCATATGTCTTATTAGGTTCTAATATTTCTAATAATAAGTCATAAATTCTATCAATATCTTTAATTCGAATTATGTACCTTGGTTTTTCAAATATTTTTTCAATATCTACTTTATTTATTAATGCTTTTTTTTAAATTATTTTTTGTCTCTTTTTGACATTTAAACATTTATCATCAACTATTCAAAATTATTTATTGCAACTAAGTTGGGAGTGTTGAGTCATGATACTCTGTTTATCATTTTCTTCTTCCATTTCTGGTTATTGTGGATCTATCTCTGGTTCAATTTCATTATTATTTTCTGTGCCTTAATTTAACTGTAATCTGACCAAACTGTAAACCACCCTATTCATCTTGTATCCAATCCTTACAATCTAAAATCCTTTTAAAAAAACCTAAATGCTACTTACTACGTCGCAAACAATCTTATCCACAAAGATCTTAATATTCCTCACGTAATTTCCTAGATTTCTGTATTTGTATAATCGTATTTTTCACAATGCCTGTAGAAGACAAAAATATCATTGTTCAAGCACAACTATTGGCAAAGAGGGAAACGGTGTTTGCTGATATCCATATTGCTGAAAATTAACAGCAGTTGGGCCCAAATAAAAGCTTCTTCTGTTGAGGATATTTTTTCTGTTCAGGCTCTTTACGAGGATTACCCTCCCTTCAAGCTAAGTTTGAAACATTAAATGAAAAAATCAGTGGCCTAAATGTTATCCTATCAAAACAGAATCAAGTAGATACCCAAGCCTCGGCTATAGCCTTTAATGATATATTACGCAAAATTAAGGCTAAATTCTTTCAACTGAAAAAAGAAGAGCCCATTATAACCTCAACACCCGTTGCCAGCCCTAGTCAATTATCTCAGGGTGTTTCTCATTAACGCCAATTAATTTGCCAACTTTCTCAGGCGATATAGAACAGTGGCCTGAATTTTTCTCGCTTTTCACATCCCTTGTTAACGACAACCTGTCTCTAAGCCCCATACAACGGTTTCATTTCCTGAGGTCCATTTTAAGCGAGAGTGCTCTTTCAGTCATTTCCAATTTTCAACTTACAACTGAAAATTACCAGCTTGCCTTTTCAGCACTAATTTCCAGGTACCAAAATCCCAGAAGAATAGCACAGGCATATTTGAACAAAATCTTGCATTTTAAACCCATCAGTTCAAATACTTTAGGTAATTTAAAAAAAATTCCTAGAAATACATTAAAATTCGGTGCAGGCTATCAAGGCGCTACCTATCGATGATTTAGCAAATTTTATTTTGTCAACCCTCTCATTAAACAACCTGGACTCCCGCACTTCAAAAGCTTTCGAGGATCAAAATTCTGCTAAATCGGTCCTGTCGTAAATGTAATTCCCGTGAACATCACACACTTCTGCATCCTTCCAAAGTTGTAAATTCAAATGTGCATTTGAATTCCGCTCCTAATCGCGCATCAGATCATGCTAGTCACACTTCGAGTGAACTAGCATCCTCTTCGACCAGCAGAAGTTTCTGACTTAGCTCAAATATATATATATATATATATATATATATATATATATATATAATACTATATATATATATATATATATAAGTTGATAAGTGATTGACCAATCACCAGCTGATTCTTCACTATCTCTTAGTTGTAGTACCTCCGGCAGTCACGTGACTTCACAGCTAGGCATCTTTCGTGCACGTATTTTTGATAATCACTTAGGTTACGTTCCTGTCAGAGGGGTCATTGATCCGGGGTCGCAACTCTCTTTTATTTCCCAACGGCTTTTTGACCACTTGGGTCAAAAAATACGTGATATGCCCATTACGGGTTCGGGTATCGGTGGGCGCGTATCCAACTCCCCGGGCACAGTTGCAAGTGACATTTTTTCTGCATTTTTCTCAGAGCCACATTTTTGCCAACCTGTCCGCGGTTCCTCACATCGCTAACCATTTGCCCCCCAAGAGCCTTACTCCAGAAATTGTTCGCGCCTTTGAACATTTGTGTTTGGCCGATCCTAACTTTCATCAATCAGACAAGATTGACCTCCTCCTAGGTGCCGATGTATACCCGCAATTATTATTGCCTCATCCTTTATTCCTAGCTATATTGGTCCAATTGCTGTCAGTACTATTTTTGGTTGGACAATCATAGGTCCTATCCAAACCCTATCTCCGAATCAATCAGCCGCTTTGTTAATTTCTGTTTGCCAAATTTCCCAAGATTTCCATGATTCTTCGAAAACTGAAAATATGAAAAACTCCCATTTGAACAACCCGTGAGTACAGACAACAAAGACTTAAATGCTTCTAACATTCTAGAAAACATTGACCCTTTTATTAAGACCAATACATGTAGTCACAGACTAAATTGTGAAAATGTTCCCCAGGAAATACAAATGAATAATCAGGGTGATTTTTTAAACTTAAATCAAGTTTCGAAATTTAATCGCATCAATAGAATAGGTGGTGCTGATACAAATGTTAGTGATTCATCTGATGAAAAGTCTTTTGTTTCCCTTTCAGAAGAGGATAACTACATCATATCCTCCAAGAGTCACTATTCTTTAGCTAATCCAGGTTGTCCTAAATTCCTTACTGTTAAAAATGAAGATTATAAGAAACCAGTATGCCTGTATATTTCTGTTTAGGGACTCATGATCCCTCCTCTTTGACCAATTGTCAGGAGCATTGGCCTCCTCCTTATCGTGACACCGACTTAAGTACCAAGCCATTACCGGATCTTAAGTCTTCTCCCATTACGCTCCTCGCAAATGAACCTGACCTTACCTTTAAACATTTTTCTGGGTCTCTTCTAAATATCCGTGCCGATAAACCGGCCAAGCCACCTTGCTGCCGTACTCCTTTCCTCGATAGCCTGGGAGTCCTCAGAGTGGGCGGCATACTTGACAACGCCGTTCTAAATTATAATTTACAACGTTATAAGTGGACACCAAAGTCCAAGCCGCTAAAACAGGGCAACGTTGTTGTGAGCAAAGGACTGTACAGCATCCCACTCTACCGGCCTTTAGCTCCTATTTCCCAGCTCAAGCCTGATGGTGTTTCACGAGCAGCCACCTTTGAGACCATTACCAGCGCTCTCACCAGACCCGTGAACAAGCTCATTCCGCTAACGGAATGACTTCCTTTACATTGTATAACCGTTTTTCAGTTGTGCTATTTTAGGTCTTTATTTTGTATAATTGTTTTATTTTCTTTACATTGTATAATTGTGCTCCCATTCATGTTATAATATTTTTACTTTTTTGTCTTACTCCTTACTCAAGTTGAGCTTCCTTCCCTTCCTTTTTATTTTATTATATAAATTTGTTGATGCCTGCCCACCATTTTCATTGTATAACCTTTTGGAATAAAATTGGGCAACATCCCAATTTTGGTGGGCGGTGTGTTCGCGCCAATCGGCGCTTTTGTGAGGGGGGAAAGGAGAAAGACTGTAATATATCGTACATAGTCAGGTAGTAATTTTATAAAATTACTAGGTAACTGCCCTTATCGCATCTCCTAATCCCTACATGCTCAATCGCTCTCACTCTTCTGCTGCTTGCTTTCCTGTACACAAGTTTTTCTATGTCCAAGGCCCTTTGGTCTTCCTTCATTTTTATGACCAAGGCTAAGAGAGCCTTCCAAAAACTGTTTTCTTTTTCTCAAAGTGGTTTTGTTTTCCGTGTTATTGATAAAGACTTAATATCCCCTATTAATGAGTGGTATTCAAGAAGAGGCTATCCTGCCCAAGTATTTCAGCCTGCGAGGGTCATTCGTTCGCCCGCGATTCTTTTGGAGGCCTCCGAAGGGACGCGGAAGTACGTCCGCCGCTTCAACCAGGTGAGTGATTTTTACTGTA